>JAFVLL020024245.1:0-16397 GCA_021397915.2 Tor tambroides | reverse complement strand
TATTTAAATATATATTTTCCTCCCTGTGTTTCCTTCTTGCTGATGAGCCACACTGTGAAACAGCCAATCAGAGCAGAGCTCATTATTATTCATGATCCTGCCAAATAAGCCAATAACAGACCGTTTCATTCTAGGGAGAAATCTGAGGGTTGTAAATGGTCATGTAAAATTGTTTCTGGAGATTTTTTGCCCTTACCTAAGCTACATACCTTCTATGTAGATATCAGAGAACAATTTAAAATACTGTATCATTGCATTCTATGGCACCTTTAAAGGAATAGTTGAAAATTCTGACAGTTCTGTCATTAATTACTCACCCTAATGTCATTCCAAACCTGTAAGACCTTCGTTCATCTTCGGAACACAGATTGTTGAAAGAATAATTGTTGAATAAAGTTGTTATTTTTGTTTTCTTCGCACACAAAAAGTATTTTCGTAGCTTCATAACATTACGGTTGAACCACTGATGTCACATAGACTATTTTAACGATGTCCTTACTACCTTTCTGGGCCTTGAATGTGGTAGTTCTGTTGCTTTCTATGGAACGTCAGAAAGCTCTCGGATTTTATCAAAAATATCTTTATTTGTGTTCCGAAGATGAACGAAGGTCTTAAGTGTTTGAAATGACATGAGGGTGAGTAATTAATAACAGAATTTTCATTTTGCGTAAACAATCTCTTAAATGCAGTGGTTGAGATTTTAAGGGGATAGTTCAACCCAAAAATGGCATTCTGTCATCATTTACTCACCTTCATGTTGTTCCTAATCCATCGCTTTTAAATTTCCTGGCTACTTTTTTCCATGCAATTATAAAATTGAGACATCAAGTTTTCAAACTTCAAAAATGATTCAAAAACACCATAAATATGCATTTAGAAGTCAATGTTATTTCAAGAAGGCAACTGGATGTCAAGTAGATTCAGACATGTATGATTTTTAATTACTTGTGAAACATAAAAGTAAATATTTTGGAGAGTTTGTAAAATCCAAATGTCAATATTGTATTGAATTTCATTGTATGAGTAAAAACAGAAGATACAGGTGATAGGTTATTTCATGGAAATGGTGTGAATTAATTTTTTTTTTGGGGGGGGTGATCTACTGTATTGTTTTAAAGCGTCATTTGAGTATACAGGCACTGTATAAAACGGCTGTCTCAGTCTTATTTCCAGAATGAAGCTTCATACTTTTTCTGGTTTCTCTGGGGTGCTTTAACCATAATGGATTTAAGGATCAATTCTGATATTCTTTCAGCAAATCCATGAATCAGAATTTAATAGTGCAGAAAGATGAAACCAACTGGAATGAGCTCAGAGAGAAAACTGAGATGAGTAGGAGAAAGTGAGTCATTTGCTGACTCGTGTTGAAAGGTCTGAGTCATTTCATTAACTTCAAGGGGTGAAATGTGTTAAAAAGTGGCATTTGACAATATGCAATTTGGAGTATGCTAAAATATGACTCATATGAATAAACAGGATGCTTTCATATATTGCATTTTCAAATATTTATAATTTTACATGAAGCTTAGAGGCCATGCCTGATAGGAAAGCATTTGTGCATTTATGTGAGGCAAAGCTATGAAACGAGCTGTTAAGTATGATTTTGTGAAGTGTTTGGTAAGTGGAGGTCCAACTGGAATTTCTGAGGAATTCTCCTACTTCCCCTCTGGGCTTTAGGTGAGGTGGATAGAGACTAGTCCAGACCAATGCTATCTGTTACATCAACGTTTTTGTGTGGCTACGTGCATGTTAAGGACGCTGAAGTGTTTTCTGAGAGTTTTTAACCTGTGGCTGGAGTGCAGGTCAGATCCAGGACAGGTGAAGGAATGTGTCCATTCTTTAATGCTTATTTCCCAAAGTAGCAGCCCACCTGAGAGAGAGTGGAGATTGCTCTTGTCCTGGACTGACTACATTTTTCATTCAATTCAGTTGACAGACCAATTTTAACATCTTTGCCTAATATTTTGTATTTTTTATTTTATTTTATTTTTTCAGTCCAGTTCTACCTTGCAAGTCCATGGTATGTATGTATGTATGTATTCATTCATTCATTCATTCAACAAACCTCATGATTTAAGGTATGATGCTTTATGCTATATTTTGGAAGAAGTCATAATGTAGTCATGTCAAAATTCAACTGTAGCATTTAAAATGACAGATTTTAATTTTTAATTTATGTAGTCAAAATACTGTACACTTCTGATGTCAACCATTTCTCTGTCAGAATTTTTAATATCGGTGCATCACTAGTTAAGACTCTGTATACTTGGACTTCTAAGGAATTTTAGCACCTCATGAATTGCCGTGGTTTCTGTTTGCTCCCGTTTTCCCTCTGTCCCTCGTTCCCCCTTCGGCTTTTTGTTCTCGGGGTGGCAGAAGGAATGTGCTGGGTTCATGGTTTCAATGTGAGATGGATGACCAGTCTGAGGGACTACAGGCTGACCTCATGGGGGAGGGGTGTGAGGAACTGGCAGAGAAACCGTAAAAAAAAAGTCAAATTGGTTCCCAGAACCTAGCTCTCAGAAATTTGGAAATTATGCCGCAGTGTGCCAGCTTACATTCTTTAGCACCTGTTTCATAAAGAGTGACCTTTTGAAGATCACTTGTTTTGTACTACAGACATCTACTGACATGTTTGAGAGTTGAGTGAGTAATGTTTGAGAGATACATGTTGGTGTAATGTTCATCAAAGGTTTCTTTTAGTGAAAGGATGGATTGTAGATGTAAGAAGTGTGGCATTCACTTCTTTGTGGTTTCCCTTCAGAGCTCCGTTTTCCTGTTTCAACTCCCCCTCGAACTCCTTGTTTTCTGTCTTTTAGCTGGATTGTGCCAGTTGCTGGCAGAGTGCTAGTGGAATCTTGATCAGGGTGTATTTACATGGAGACAATGGAGCATGCTGAAGTGATTTCTCCCTCCTATCCCCTCTTCCCTCCCCATCCCCTCGCTCTCTTAAGCTGTGATCTCTTTCCTAGGATCGCTGTCCCTTTAGAGAAAAGAATAATTGACCCTGCCCGGAGCAGCCGTCTGTCTACAGTAGAGTGTCGTGAATGGAGCCCAGACTTCATATCTGCTCGCGAGCAGCAGCCTTCTCTCGACGCCCCCTGCACATAATCAGCTCATCCACGTTCGCCCCTCTGTCACTTCATCCGTCTATTCAGCGCCGGCCTGACGTGGCACACCCCATCTGTTCCCAACCACAACGTTATTCAAATGAAAAATGACCTTGCTAAATGGGGTGGCGGCTGCGGCCACCTCCATGCGTCCTCGGAGCGTGCGAGGGCTGCGGAGCACGGTTGCATGATTTTGGTTGAAGTGAGGAATGCGTTTTTTGAAATTCAAAGCTTGCTCCATATGTTGCTTCAAACACTCTGAACCTCCAAATCAATGCAGAAGAGAAATGAATAATAATAGAATTATTCTTAGTAGAATTATTTTATAGAATTAATAGAATATAAAATTATGAAAATTATAATTATTAATAACTTATAACAAAATATTTGTATTTGTATTTGTATTAAAATATTTGTATTAGTATTATTATTTGTATTATTTGTATTAAAATATTTGTATTATGATAACAATAATATAATAAATATTTTGAATAATTCTTAATAAATAAATACTTTGTAATTAGTTTTGTGTATATAAATAAATTATAATTCTTAATTTGATACTATATAATTGATCTAATTCTTATTTAAATAAATGTACTTTATATATTTATTGAATTATATAATTGTTGTTATTATGTTTTGAATTATATATTTTAGAATTGTTTGTTTATAGTTATAGTATTGTTTAAATAATTCTTAATACATTTTTATAATGAAAAATTATAAATTATTATAACATTATATATGTGTGTATATGTGTGTGTGTGTGTATATATATATATATATATATATATATATATATATATATATGCACAAACACATTAATAGATATTAATAGATTTAAATACAATTAATTACATAATTCTTAATTTAATAATTTATAAATGATCAAATTCTTATGTATATACATTTATTTAAAAATGTATTGAATTAATAATTGAATTATTATATTTTGAATTGTACATGTTAGCATAGTTTATTAATTTATTGCTACTTGAATGTTAATTCAATTATTATATATTACTCTTTCAATTATAAATTTTAGATTTATTATATTTGGTTTTCACATCCATTCTTATTTTATATCCAACCATTTTATCCAGCGGATTGGTGCACAAGTATAAGTTTACACTTGCTGGATTACATGCAGTCAGTCAGAACTAGACTGTCAGAGAATGACGCCAAATTTATCTTTCAAATCAGATGCTGTCCTTATAAAAGCCCCACAGCCATTATTAAAAGTGGCCTTTTTTTTACCTGACTGTGACCTTTATTAGTGTTCTTCTGCGAGTATTTAATTCTGCCATTGTTTTATAAGAGTGAGTGGTAAAAAAGTGCTATATAAGAGCCTCTTTAGTGCCTTGTTTTGTTGAGTGAAGTACAGAAATTGTTTCCCCCAGGCAAAAAGCGGAGGATTTTTAGGAGTTTGATTTTGTGCCTCCTTTTTATCCTGTGACATTTACGCCATTGTTCGTGCTTGACTGGGTGCGACTTGATTTTCCACATTTACTCATCAGTGGTGGTCTGAGATGCCTTTACCTGGTTTTCTAGCAACAGAAAAAGGAAATGCGAATGCTCACAGTTTTTACGCAACCACCTAAGGGTTCCCAACAGGGCCAGAGAGCTAAGATAAAGGCCCTGCTTTGCTCCCCCTGGGCCCCTCGGTAAAGGAGGGGGGATAGTGTTGACCGTGTTCGGCAATGATGGCAGGAAGAGTGGGCTGGGAGGATTAGCTTTGGCTCCCTAGTGCAGAAACCCCAAGTTCACTTGAGGAGGTGGGTTATGGGACAGGATTAAGAGGTGGGCCCGTGGTGCTGTAGAAGAATTGGACTATTGTTACAGCCTGTTCATCAAAGTGTGATGTGAGTGTGTGAAGCTGGGAGAAGGGAAGAAGAAACTGGGAAGGAGTGCGAGAAATATAGGAAAAGTGTTTGGTAGCACAGGTCTTTTTGTTTGGGAAGCTAGACAGGCCGAAGTGACATTTAGCAAGTCACTCCCACACGTTTTATTGCACTTTCTTATTGCCTGCCATGCTTCGTTCTGTTTTTCTGGAAACCGGGTGTCAGTAGGCTTGTCACAAGCGGCTCTCTAATGGGGTCAGCTGGACAGGACTCCAAGGCTCTGAAGCCGGAACATGGTTTTCCGGGAGGGACTGTGGGTTAATCTGGAACAAATAATGAGCCCAGGTCAAAGAGACAAGGCCACATGTCTGCTGATTATTCACAGAGATTTCCTCCTTAGTGTTTGAGGTTATTGCTCCCAAAACCTTCTAGAAATAGAATTCCTAACCAGCCTTTGATCCAGTCTTGAAGGTTTCTTTACGTTGCTTTGCATACCTTGGACTAAGAAGAGAAAATATAGAATGAAGAAATCTGAAGTGGGGTATTTATTTAGTAGGTTTGATTCTTTTTTATTATTATTAACACCATAAAAAAATAAAATCACTGCAAAAATAATTATTAGTATTTTGTCTGTTTTTCCAGTAAAAATATCTGAACATGAACATATTTGAAACTAAATTGTGCATGAGAACATAAAGTGAGATTTGTGAGTATTGCAGATATATTCCCATAAAAAATAATAAAAACACATGCACACCCTAATTTAATGATTTTTTTGTCATTTATTAATAAGGTATTTCAGTGTTCAAGGTACTCATTTTATTACTTTTTCATTTACTTATTAATGATTTATATTCTAGATGCTCATTTTACTTAAAGTAGCCTATCAGTAAAGGTTTCAGTGAAATTCCTCACAGATATGGTAGGAATAATCATTAAATTAAAATGTTAAACTTATTCTTATTTTGTGATCAAAGTCACATCTCTCCACCTGTTTGTCCATTCATATGAGCTATGGATGATAAAGTCTTGTGTGTACAGATTGGGGCTGTAAATGCTTAGATATGCTGACTGTCGGCCCTTTTGATGTGGGCCGCATACTCACCCTGCGTTTAGTGGGTAAGGCAGCTCAGTGCCTGTCACCACTAGCCCTTTATTTGGCTTTGTCCTGCACTGGGAATTCCATTAACATGCCTCTCTGAGACCCCTGTTTGTGTTTGTTTGACTCCTATTTGAGAGATTCCAATAAGAACTGTTTGGAAGCACATCAAAGATCCTTCAAGAAGTGGTTTGTTTTTGTAATATCTTTTGATTGGGGTCCATTCTTGGCTATCCAGCAAAATACTTCCCAGTAGGAAAACAGCAGTGGTGCACCTACTGTAAGTATGGAAACTACACAAAAGGTTGGTGTTCTTTGATCTGTATTGTATACCTACAATTTTGGAAGGATTTGGTCTCGGATTCGGTTTGATGTGGATGGGGACAGTTCCAAATCTACAGAAGTCACTTTAAACTGTGTAAACAGTCAAACCTTCTTGTGACAATTGTTGCACCTCCGGCTGTATTTTCTCACAGGGCCCCCAGGGGTGATGGGGACAAAAGCCCCTAAATTAAGTGACATTTGCCCCTCCCCCTTGAACTGCTGAGAGAAAGGGGCAAAAGATGGCAAACACATCCTTTTCAGATATTTGCCAGTGGTCTTTTTCATTTGATTGGTCAACAGAAAGGTGTTGTATGGAAACCATTGTGTGTGTCATTTCTGAAAGGAACAGTTCACCCCAAAATGAATGTTTGCTGAAAATGTAGGCCTACTCATCCTCAGGTCATCTAAGATGTAGAGTTTTTTTTTCTTCATCGGAACAGATTTGGAGAAATTGAGCATTACATCACTTGCAGTGAATGTAGTGAATGGGTGCCATCAGAATACGAGTTCAAACAGCTGATAAAAGCACAATAAACCACAGATCATCGCAACTTCAATTCATCAATTAACATCAATGAACAAAAAAGTCCTCTATTCATATTGCTTTCTCGAATAAAAAAGTCCTCTTGTCTGAATCAGGAGGGAAATATGCACAGATCAAGCACCGTTTACAAGCAAAAACAGTCCAAAACAGTTCTAAACAATTATGCTGGTGGATTTTGATGTGGGGATGCACTTTTTCATTATTCTAGGTTAATGGACTCATATTTTGACCAGAAGCAATGGTTTAAAGTTAATGATGGATTTGTTTCTTACAAACACACAGCTTTTCGCTTCACAAGCCATTAATTGACCAAATCGTATGAATTACTTTTATTGGATTATTGGATTATTGTGATGCTTTTATCAACTGTTTGGACTCCCATTCATTGCAAGAGGATCCATTGGTGAGCAAGTGATGTAATGCTAAATTTCTCCTATATGTTCTGATGAACAAGCTAGCCCATGTACATTTTGGATAGCCTGAGGGTGAGTACATTATGAGCAAGTTTTAATTTTTGGTTGAACTATTCCTTTCATGGCAAGGCTAATTTCCAGCCCAGTGGTCTCATAGCAACTGAACAATTTTTGACTCATTAAAACTTAACTTAAAGTCAATCACCTAATTTGACACATTAATTCTTTTAAATTAGACAGGTGGAGTACTTTCCAGTGTTGAAATGAGATCGAAATGAGTCAACGGTGTGGTAGAGAGAGAGAGAGAGAGAGAGAGAAAGGGAGCGAGTCAGGAAGTGTGCTTGAGACCCCTTGTGTATTTATCTACACTTCTTCAAAGAGCCTCATCTAAGTGCTCAGTTCCTCTAAGCTGCAGATATCTACACAGAGGGAAGCATCATCTTTTTCCTCCCGACATATGCCCTGGAAGCAGACTATTTAAAGCCTACATCCATACCCTGTCAGAGTTTGACGGATGGGCCTGAAAATGCTCAGCCTTTTTACTGTCCGATCCTCCCCAGTGAAAAGCTTGCTTTCAGACAGGCAGCTCAAAGGCTGCCATAACAGTGACTTGGAGATGAGTGCCCTTATCGGTTTGCAGTAATCTGATTACTCTGACATCTGTGGGACAAAAGAAACACTACTCCTGCAAAATGGTGCTTGCAGAACCCTGGCAGAACCCCAGAGAAAGGGATAATAAAATTCCTTTAGGTGGGCATCAATGTGAATGGATTGTGCCCTGACTCACACCTACACATTATCGGAGGCATGTGGGCAGAAAGCTTTGTTGCAGATTCTGAAAAAAAAAACTGGACGTTGGCAATTGGGACCTCTAGCAATTTATTGTACACTTGCAGATGCCAATGAAATGTGGGGAGAGAAGCCAAATTCAAGCACTCGATGCAGTGGTGAGAGAATGATCTGTCATCCTGCATAAATAAAACTTGTAAAATGCAAACTTCAGTGTCAGTACTAGAAAATAATTTCTAATTAAACATTCACTTTCCATAAATAACAGAGATTAAAGGCATACTTTTATGTGTTTATTGAACACATACAGCGTGTTTTGAAAATATAATTTGAACCTACAGATAAAAGGAATGGAATCTCCCGGCATTATTTCATTTTATGTACCATGAAGCTGGTTTTTAATACAAGAACTCTCAAACACCCCTGAAAAACACATCTGATTCGAAGACAACCAACTAATGAGTCTATTTTGAATATACATAATTTTGCACATCCTTAGTAGATAATAAGCTCATACAAAAAGAAATCACACCCTGGACACAGAGATTTCCGAGGATCTAAAAAAAAACATACCAATGCGCTTTCGAGAATGGAAAAGCTGTTGAAATCATTTCCAAAGACTTTTCCATGCAGATAAATTGGAGAGAATGGAAAACTACTTTAATAATTTCTACTAGCAGATTGTGCCTAAACGTGAGAGAAAAGTCACAAACCTATCAATAATAATAATCAAAAGTACCCTAATATAGTTTATTTTTAAACTAAAGAAGCTTATCTCAATTGTTGCTCAAGCAGACAGGAGTTTAGTTTGGGATTGTTTTGCAGACTTGATAGCAAGCAGTCATTGAGGGATTAGAACCACACACACTTTTGTTAGCTGAAAGTTCATTAGTCATGAACAAACATTATACAATGCTTAAATATGAAGTATGTAATTTGTTGTGGTTAATGGAATGAATTTGGGGATGAAATATCTTTTTGGCCGACCAATGGAAACTTTTCATGACACTAAAGGCAAAGAAATTACACACTTCACCCTTAATAGATGAGTTGTTGTTGTACGTTTATATGTGAATGCATATGAAAATACGAATGGATGTTTCAAGACATGCATAACTAATGAATGTGAATTAACATTTTATTATGGATGAAATCAAAATTAATTCAGGATTCCCAGGTTTCCTCTCACCACTACTTATGCATAGATGTGTATATTTGAATCTGGTTGTTCAACCATTTTTTTTGTCCATATCCCTTTAGTCCTTCCTGTCTCATTTCACATCTTCAGTTGTCCCTGTCCTGTAGCCCCACCCTGCATAAATCACAGCAGTCTGCAGGTGTGCTTCTGTTTGTGACCATCGATGGAAATCATTTTCTCTTTCTGGTTCCTTTAACAACCCTAGCATCAGAGGTGGGTAGTAACGAGTTACATTTACTTCGTTACATTTACTTGAGTAATTTTTTTGGGTAACTAATACTTTTAGAGTATATTTAAAAATGGGTACTTTTACTCTTACTCAAGTACATTTTTAGTGAAAAAACGGTACTTTTACTTAGTTACTGTGGGCGACGCTCCTCTCGTTACTTTATCTTAATGCAATGCGTAATAATAAAGTTAAAAATGCTTCAATTTATTCCAAACGCGCCGTCTTTTCTCTGGGCAATGAGCGATGCCCGTTCGCGAATGATTCATTCTTTTGAGTCAATTCTGTTCGAAGGCTCGATCAAACCAGTGCTGAAAAACTAGTGAACTTGCTCCTGCGAATCAGTTTGAATGATTCGTTCAGTTCCTCTGCCGTACGCGCTGAGTCGCTGAAAGCGGTTCTCACTGGGGATAACACAAAGTTTAAGAACATCAAGAGCGTTAGAAGATGGCTTTGGATCTACAGTCAGTTGAAAGCAAATCTGCAAAGGCTATGGTTTGCTAGCTATGAAGATCTTTATTAGATGAACACCGCTAGTAGTCAGCTCAGTTCCACATTATATAGGATTCGATTACAGTACACCTATACCACTATGACGTTACCAGTTTGTTAAAATGCACCTTATACATTAAATACAATCTAGAATTTATTCATTAAATAAGCTGTCACAGAGTATGAAATGAACACCCGCTAAACCCCTGTTAGTTCCAGGGAGGACGTTTTGCTTCAGACGCAGAAAACATTGATATTTTCTAATATTTACACTTCTGCAGAAATAAAGGCTACATTTTGTTTTACATTTCATGGAACAGACGGAAGAAGATCCGTCATATGCATTTATTTCCCCTTATGTTCAGATGTTCTAGAAGGTCATGTGAGGAGATTCCGTGTCAGAGGTTATATATATACATAATTAATTAATATACTTAATAACATAATTAATATATTTTAAAATATAATTTAATTAGTGATAAAATTGAATTTATCAGCTGTTACTCCAGTTTTCAGAGTCATATGATCCTTCAGCAATCATTCTAATATATTGATTTAGCTGTTGAAAAAAACAGCATATGTTAGTTAGGTATGTTTTGTGAAGCTGGATGTTGGTTTGGGCTGGTCTTTTGCTGGTTTATGTTGGTTTCTGCATGGTCTTAAGCTGGTTTGACCATTTTAGGACCAGCACATGACCAGCTTAAACCAGCTAAGGACCAGTGCATAAACCAGCTCAAACCAGCATCCCATGCTTCAAAACATACCTGTACCAGCATATGCTGGTTTTTCAACAGGGGGTTTTGCTGCTTTTTTTGAACTCCGTGACATTCAGGATTCTTTTAAGTGAATGGAAAGCTAAAAAGAACAGCAAGTATTGATAATAAATCAACATATTGGAATGATTTAACATTATGTGACACTGAAGACTGGCTTAAAGGCTGATAAAAATTCAGATTTGCATCACTGAAATAAATTACATAAAAAATCTTGAACGGCAGTGTATGTGTGTATGTATAAATTTTATCTAAATATCTATATATCTAAATAAAAATAGACTATATTCAGTATATGATCCAAAGTAACTAGTAACTAACTACTTGAGTAGTTTTTTTTATCCGATACTTTTTTACTCTTACTCAAGTAACTATTCAGACTATTACTTTTACTTTTACTTGAGTAAATATTTCTACAAGTACTTTTACTTTTACTTGAGTACAGTTTTTGGGTACTCTACCCACCTCTGCCTAGCATGACCTCTGGATTCACCTTTCAACCTCCCCTTGGATTCATCTTTCAACACACTAGCTCCACCCTGGTATTAATGTCACTCTTGAGTAACCAACATCTGAAGGAAAATACTTCATAGCATCTTCTCTTCTTGCATTAGCTGATATTTGCATCTTACCTCATGGTCGTGGAGGAATTCATTCTCTAGACAGTCAAATTAAACTTAATAAATCGTTTTTTGTTTCTAGCATTCTTCTCTATTTAGTCCTCTGTGCTTGATGGACGTTTGGTGGAAGCTCTGAAAGAGCAGGTGTTCGTTTTTTTTTTTTTGTGGTCTCTCCACTTCTTTATCAAAAACGAGAGATTTCATTCACCCTCTTTACCACAGAAGTTCAAAGATAACTGTATTTGTACAGTTTACTGTTAGCCTGCCTTGTTTGATGGAGTCTGTGTACTCTGAAGGTGGAATGTTGGGTGCCGAGAGGAGAGGAACCACAAAAAGATGGCGGCAAAGTCATTTTTGCCTTTCATTCATGGGGGCTTTAAGCCTGTCCTCCACTAATGGGACTGGATCTTTTCTTCTTTCAGTCACGAGTTCAAACAAAGATTGCTGAAAGGAGTCGTACAGGGACTGCATTAATTGCTACCTGCATCACAAAAGGCTTTGCAAAACGCGGTGGTGTGGACACAGGTGTTTTAAGAGAATATAGAGTGGAGATAGACAGGGAAAGGGGGTGTTTTTTTATGTCCAAGCTCAGTTTTGAGTTGTTGTGCTTATGCTCTCTTATTCCTCTGGGTCTTTCTTTTTTCTGTCTGTTGTAGCTGACAGGTCATATACAAAGGCAAACTCTTGGCCAACGGTTCAGTGAATGGTTTGTTGAGTGTGTGATGGAGAAACAAACAGAAAAAGAGACAGCTGAAAATAACAGGGAGCTCAAACAATGTGCATGGAGGCTTTCTGCTGTTATAAACTTCCCTCAGTGTTTAGATAATTTGTTGTAGCCTGAGCCGCTGAACCAGCCTTTGTAAATGTGGAGTATAGAGTATTGCAGAATTGAACAGAAGTGCTTTTTTCTTTTGTGGTTTAAAAGCAACACGGTGTGTAGTGAGGGAACTTGCTGTCAAAACTTTAAAGATGTTGTGGTGCTGCTCAGTGGGCTTTTGCAAATCAAGGCTAATTGGTATTTGAGAGGAAAGATTATGCTAGAACTGTTTTCCAATGCATTTGCTTTTCCTATATTGCAGCCTAGGCCTAATTGTTAAAAAATAAAAACAATCATCATATGAATCAGCTTTAGATACTGGGGCAATCAGACCAAAAATAAATAAACAAGTTAATAAATGTATTTATTCACTGAATTTATGATCTGTTTATATAAATATAAATGATAGGCTTAATAATATTAAGTTTAATTGCCGCAAATCAACATCTTAAGGAAATGTATTTTTCTTTCAGACTCGCGAGGGACGCTTTATTTGCCAAGTACAGTGTTTAAAAGCAGTCTACTCTTGATAAGAGTGTGATTGAGGTCGGAAGTTAGAGGTTAGTGAGTCAGTGTTTACGTGATGGGTTAGTCACCATAATGCGTGCAGATGAACTTTGATTAGGGAAATACCGGGTGAAAAAGTCGTCAAGACATGCTGTTTGCAGGGAAGGGAGGGATAGGGTAAATAAATGTGCTGTCACAGGGCAAAAGACAATGCAGACACACTATAAGGTGTTTGATGGTAGGCTACATACAGTATATCTACAGCAGCCAAGCATCTAATTCAGTGTATTAAGGTGTTAAGCTATAGGACACTAAGAAGAACTTGTGTAATCAAGCCATAAAAAACATAATCTGCTTCAGTTTTATAGATAAGAAGCCTTGCTTGCTATTTGACTAGAACAAGTTCTCTGCAAGTTCTTTTCTCAGTCCACATAGAACGAAGTACATGAGCACATACAGTAACCATCACTCAACAGATATTTCATTTATACTGTGAAGAGTTTCCTGTGTCATGCTTTTTCTGTAATAATGTAGTCTGTGTGTATGAAATACTTTCAAGGCTCTGTTTCCCCTCTGCCGATTTGCCTAATTTAAAGCGTTTTGTTCCCCCTGTCTGTCAAGTACAGACAATGACCATATGCTTACTCTGAAGGCCACAGATTCCTTTCTCCTGCCGAGTTCAGCTGGCTACTCCCCTGAGAGCCCTGTAAAATAAACCATGCTAAGTGGCCCTTTCAAATCTGATCTCTTATCAGCAGGTCTCTCATTTATGAGGTGTTAAAGGTTCAGTAAGTACTTTTTCCCACTTTGGAAGTGTTTAACGCTGAAAGAAATCAATAGTATATTGACTAATATGTATATACTGTAATGTTGTATTCTCACATAAATTCTCACACAGGTCTCCAATAACGTTAGTACGATTTAGAAGTTTTAATTTACGTTTTATTTTTATTCCATTTTACCAGAAAAATTTGAATAAACAACACAGAATTTCTGAGAAAAAAATTCATAAGGCTATTGTAAAAATAAATTGTAATAAATTGAGTTGTTTTTATGCATTCAAATAATTAGACATGCTTAAACACAAAATTTGGTAACAATAAAACAGAATGTATGAAAAATAAATCATTTCACAGGGTCCTAAACATGTCATTTTTGTTAAACCTTTAATAAATTGATGTTAAATTGTATGAGTTTCATGATTTAAAATTAATTAGACATGCTTTTTGATTAATAAAATTTAATTTAAGGAGTCCAGAAAGATTAAAACAGGATCTATAAAAATGAAAACAAAACAAAACAAAAATTTGGAATTTGGAAAAAAAATAAAACGGAATTTGGGAAAAAATAAAACAGATTTCATAGGGCCCTAGATTAACATATACCACTCGTGCTTGATGCCAGACGTTTCTGGACTATTTATTTCCCTTCACACCACAGTCAAAAACTTAATTTCAAAAACTAAGTGGAAATTCTATGTAGTATTTCAATATTGGCAATGCCAACCGAGAAATATTGCTTTTGCATCCACACCAATACATGGCTGTATAATCATCAAGACCTCTGTAAATTTGGTTCTTTAAGATGACCAAAAATACACCTTTAAACCAACATGTGGCATGAGTATTGAGACTTGGCTATCCCTAACTATAACAGCAGTCTACTTTTTGCGGTTGGAGCTGAACCACTTCAGTTGACCTTGATAACTCACTCATTTCCCCACTACTGCTATTCATTACTCATTATGGTCACCCAGGGTCTTCTCAACATCGGCAACTGTGCTGTTAATGAAATGTCTACCCGTTAGCTCAGCTTCTGGGCTCTGTTCCCACCACAATCCACTGTTAGCCTCCATGTGGCAGGAAATGCTAACTGATTGCAGTCCAAATTAGCTACCTAAACCACGTACACACACTCGGCGCATGCTGCGGTAGCCGCCCTTCCCACCAGTTGCCTGGTAACCCTGGAAAATGTCAATGCAAGATACCCCACTAGGCACTGTTAACCTCTGTTGCCAAATATGCTACTTTTGACAACTCTGATCCGCAACCGATCCAAGAAGCAGAGCTTTCGTGGAGCTGGTCTGAGGAAGACCTTGGCTCACCCCTCGCGGTCAGAATAAAGGAAAAGGAAGCCGGCTGGTTCTACATCTGGTGTCAATCACTAGATCCAGCCAGAGCTGGTACAAGTCCAAGTTCAGTGTGCAACAGGCTGGTGGTTAACTGGAAGTAATGGAAAGCAGACGTCTCCAACATATGGTCTGAATTGATAAAGCATGTCAGGAGATTTTGCATTTCCAACGAATGACAAAAAGCCTGGTGCACCTGTCACATCATTAGCTTTAAAAAAAAAAAAGATTCAATTATAACCTTATGTGGGCTGTAGTAATAAAAACAGCTGGTTTTCATTTTCAGTCAACCACCACCAGTCCTTCCACCCTGAAGCGAATGTTTCTTTTTCATGTCCAGAAGTGAATTATGTGGTTTGTTGGTAATAATTTTACCTTGTTACTCTAAACTGACCACTTCAATCATGAAAAGTCTCAGATTATGATACATCCTTAAAAGAATAATCTGGGTTTCATTCAAGTTAAATCATTTAAGGCATAAAGGTGTAATCACATTCTGTGAATTTCACTGAGCAAAACCCAGTCATTTCAATGGGAATCAACATGACTCGTAATTGCAGATTTCGCAACTGGTGGTTATGTGAATTTGTCACGTTGACCAACAGAAACTTGGTTTGGTTTGAAAGTGACTTCTGTGTGAGCTGTTGCTCATATATTGCTACACTCTTGATTATCAACCTTTTTGCCCATTTAACCCAAATTTACCCATAACCTTAATGCTGAATTACTACAAAAAATGACTTAAACTCATCCCTTTTATTTTTTAAAAGAAGCAAAAATCAAGGTTACTTTGAGTCATTGTAATGTAAGTGAATGGGGCCAATTTTAGAGTATTTCAAAACATAAACATGAAGCTTGTATTTATATAAAAGCACTTATGTTAATTATTTCATTAAAACGTGTGTATTATTTAAGCAATAAGGCTGTTTAAATGATCCTTTTCATGGTGTTTCATTGTTATGAGCATTAAAATCATGGTACCACACATGTTGTTTATGTCTTGTGGCTATACTATTGAAACAGTATTTTAATGCTTACAACTTGGCTTCATTCACTTCCATTGTAACCCAGACTTTGGTAGAGAAAAGTAGGGACAAGTGGACATTTTTATGGTAATTGTCATTGACACAAATGCTGTCGATTGAGCTTAACTTGTACTAAACCAGGAGTATTCCTTTAAAAGCCTGTTTAAGGTGTCAGGAAACAATAAAACGCCTGCAGCGGCTCTGGCAGATGCCTTGAGTTGCAAAGCAACTGCTTTCCAGTGGCTTAGTCTGGAGGGAGATATTGCAGAATAATAAATAGCTGGGGAAAAGCTTTGCTCATGTTCACAGAAAGCTCTGTCTTTCTCCTGGGTCTCTCGACTCCTCATATCTGAACTCGGGCATATCTTCAAACGGCGTGGCTCCCGGCCAGATAAGAGAAGACAGGATGTGGAATGTTACAGATTTGTCCCCCCTCTCCTTTTGTTCCCACTTTGTTTTTGAATTCTTACTTAGATTCTTTGAGAGAA
>JAFVLL020024244.1:0-15919 GCA_021397915.2 Tor tambroides | reverse complement strand
TGAAATGTGAAGTGCAGGTCTTAAAAAGGTCTTTAAATGTCTTAAATTTGATTTTAAAAATCCTGCAGATACCTGGTTATATTATGGAACCAATTACAATAACTTTTTTATTTTTTTTAATAAGCCCTTTTTAACTGTCCTCTTGTTGTTTTGATAATGTTCTGTAGGCCACTAATAAAAAAAACGACCTCTGTACATTTGTTTGTTGCAAATTTACAGACAATGCAATTGAGATGTTTACATTGGCTTGTTGGGGTAATATTGCTGTCAACTGACAACAAAGTTTCTCCTCTGAATTAGCATAACTGCACAAGTTTTATAGTTAATAAAATATTGAAAAACAAATGACATTAATTATACTTTAATTTCCTTCAATAAAAAGGAAATTGAGCTAGACGGTGTAAAGGTGTGTAGACATGGATTAGTAATCTGACCCTTTGATATAAAGGAGAAAAAATGCTGGCCCTCGTCACTATCAAAGTTGCCCATCCCTGATATACACTCTACTTCAATACCTCAACATCACCACCGTGCGTGCTAATCGCAGCACATTTATGCTAAACATGTGCTCGGAACCGATCATTAACGATAAATACAGAATTTACATACATAGCACTCACATGCACATAAAACAATTAATATAGTGAACAGTCTTATTTATAACTGGATAAGAACAATGATGGTGTGTATTTTGTATATTTCATACCTGTAAAGGATGATATTAAAGCTGCAGTCTGTCAGTCCGCACTGGTGTGGATATTCACTGTACTTCAGAATCACAGATCCTGTGTCTTGGAAGTATGACCCGAATAAGAATATTCACCGGAAAATGTTCTCTGAACAAGTAAGTAACATGTCTACTACTTTTGTTCTGACCAACTGAGAAAAAAAAAAATATTACAATGCATCGCGCTACCAATGGTGATTAAATCTAACGATCGCTTAGCTCGTATCACATCAAACCATGCAAATTATTATTATTGTTATACTTTGTTCTCAAAATGTTAATGTTAACAATGTCAGCATTGTGTGACTAGGAGTATTTAGTGTGTATTAGCATTACTACTGGTGAATCACCAGTTGTACTGATGATTGTCGTATAGACCTTTCTGGATTACAATCCACCATCAAAATGAGTTGTTGTTTTTTTAACTAAATGTTTATTGTTTTTTATCAAGAATAGCATACAAAATAACACACATCAAAATTACATAAATAAAAGAAAAAAATAATAATAATAATAATAAAATACAAATTTACAAGTTTAATTATTCCAGCTGCTGTGAGCCAGGACTCCTTTATGTTTACAGACATGATGTAATGATGCAAAGACGAACGACGGCATGCTTATATTTCCTGTGAAAACCTAACCTTACCAGTATCACTCAAATTAGAAAACATTATTGAACACTGGCTGGTCATGTACTTGCCTGAAAAAAAATTATTTTGGATCATTTTTAACCAAAAAAAGTTACGGATTGCAGCTTTAGGACAGGTGATTTCAGAAAGGCTAGCCGCTAGCTTTGAACGCAAGATCCCACCTTCCTTGCGTAATAACTCTGCAAAGCCAGGCTTCCTACAAAATGTATGCGCACAACCAGACCAGAGGCTAACTTACGACACGATGAGAGATGCCGCCGGTAGAGGATTTAATACATGTCTTCACCGGTGAGAAATCATTACAGTACAAAGTGCATAATATTACAATAATAACGCCTTCCAACACGGTCTGCATAGTGTAATGGAACGATGACGATGACATGCAAACATGTCTGCGCGGAGGTGTGCAAATACATACATTCACAGGCAGGCAAGACAGCCTATTGTAATCTTTGGACTGAAGATTTTGATTGGACGAACATTGTATGGTCCTATGCCTTCCACAGAATATATGAATACATAAAAATACATTTAGACAACATAACTTAGTGATTTGTATCTGGATGTGAAGAGAGTTTCAACCAGCATAACAAAAAATGTTTTTCAACCAAATCACCTACACTGCCTTTAATGAATACAAATTCATATGCAATGCTTTTTCACCGTCGTTTGCTGGTTCAGGTGTGTTTAATTAGGGTTGGAGCTAAACAGGACAGCGGCCCTCCAGTACTGTGTTTGGAGAACCCTGATATAAAGTATTGATTTGAAACAATAACGCTTATTATAGAACCCAATACATTTGTAACAGACATTTTGGTGAAAACAATAATGATAACAAATCTATAAATAATCCCTTAAAGCAGATTAAAAAAAAACATGAAAATCACAGAAGTACATAATGGATTAAGGTGGTCAGGGGCCCCTTGGCTGCTCTTTGTGTGAGGCCCTCCTTAATCATTATGCTTTGGTCCACACGCAAACAGTAAGGTGAACAGTAAGGGAGTGATTTTCTCCTCATCTTTTGTTGTTTGATTATCATTAATGTCGACACTTAAAGGGTCATGAAACCCCAGACTACTTTTTCTGAGATTTTAGCAGAAGTGTTTGCGTTGCACATCATAGAAGACAATGTTAGCATCCGATCATTTTAATTGTTGGAGAAAACTGGTTAATTTTGATCTTTTTTGCGCTATTTTCATCTTCCGGGTTTAAAATCTACATCGTGTTGACGTCACAATTTGTGACGTGGCAATGGACTATAGTACATCGATGACGCGTCGGTGTCTATTAAATTATTCATGAGACTGCGTGTTCTTATCCAATGAGAAGATGCTTTGCTTAATTATTCACAACAGCATGTGTTGATTTGCTTTGACAGACGCTTCAGACTGTGAGATCACGCACATTAACTGAGAGCGAAATGTTCGTGGATCGAATGAGAGTGTTTTTGCTTTGTAATAAGATTTCGGCACAAACGCGATTCATTCACTTAAGTGAGTGCAACCATTTTTACAGCTCCTTGACACAACCCGTCAAAAGGCTTATATAAATGCCACAGGATAAGCCTTAAATTATCAGAGGTGCAACAGCGCGTTCATATATATGTTTTCAATGCAGAGTGCTAATGGCTGTGCATTTATTTGTTTTTAAGTCGATGGGAGCGAAATGAAACTGTCTGAACCCGAAGCTGTGTGTTTTCTGTCTCCCCTCTTCCCCTTCCACTCCGCTGCGCACCACACCCACTTTTTTAGAGTTTTTTAAAACTGTGGTGAGAACTAACCAGTGGTGAAACAGGGGGTTTCATGACCCTTTAACTCACTTAACGAGACACGAGATTGGGTTCACAAGAACAAGATGAGGTGAGATTTTTACATATCATTTTCTAAAAAAAATTCTCAATGGCCAAATACATAACTGGAAAAATAGACCGCTGGTTAATTTTGAATTGTTTTAAAGTGCCCCTATTATGGATTTTTGAAAATGACCTTTCATGCAGAGTGTAACACAGCTCTAAGTTAATGAAAACATCCTTCAAAGTTTTAAATCTGAAAGTGCACCGTGTACAAAGTTGTCTCTCAAGAAAGAGTCGACTCTGAATCATTGCGAGTCGTTTTTAAAAGAATCCCAAGCTGCTTCATGTTGATGTCAATATGAAACATTAGCATATTGCCCGCCCACTTGTTGGTCTTTTCCGGGTGTGTCTCACACATCCTGGAAAGTGAAGCTGCATGCTCTTTGATCACCCCCTGGTGGCTGGCTGGAGTACAGGTCATAAACCCCGCCCTCTTCATGTAAACAAATGGGACTTGTGTCAAAATAAAAAAATTAATTACACTTCCAATACAATTTTTCGAAATATGGCTTTGGTCATTTAAAGTAGTTATCACGCTGATATATGGTCAATTGTTCGTTTTTGTGATAAGTTTGATTTAAGTTAGTAATTTGATGCTATAAAAACGGGGCGTGTCGTTATGGTTGATTGGGTCTGCGGGAGTTTGATACCGCGGCTCCACCTCACAACACTACTGCGCAGACTCTGGCTCCAAATGAGGTCATTTACTCAAGATGGCAGCGGCCATACTAAGATGAATTGGCTTCAAATTTCTATAGTGGAAGGAAGTGGAGACGCGTCGTCCATCTTTTTTTACAGTCTATGGTCTTTTCGCGTTGGTCTAAATGAAAATGCAAATTCATTCTTTACCACTAGGTGCCACTTTTGGAGCGTTAAAATAGCTGTTTCCCGGTAACGCTGTACACAAAGCAGCACTGCGCTAACAAATGTTGCTTTATCAGGTATTAACAGGCATGATGAAATGAAAATGAGACCAATCGGACCAATCATCGCAGATTAGCATCATGCAAAGGAGGGGTTTGGAAAAATGAATCGTTAAACGAATCGTTTGGGAGTCGTTGAGCAATCTTTAGAAAACTGAGTCGGGGCCAAGTACCAAAACAAACTTGTAGCCAATCAGCAGTAAGGGGCGTGTGTACTCATGATATGAAGGAGAGAGCGTTCAGTGAACAGCCGAGCTGAGTGACAGAAAGAGATGGCGGATAAAAAACAAAAGCGGAAAACATCTGCAGAACGATAAGGCAAGAAGTAGGACCCGTGTAAATGTCAAATCAGCTTTCCAGCGCTGGAAAGAACTCAAGGAGCAGAAGGCCTGCAATCAGACACAGAGGTTGCTTTGTTTCTTCTTGATAGATGAGTAACACTGTGTCTACAACGGACGCGCCACAACAGCTAATGTCTGCCTGGACACGATAAAGCGACCGTTGAAAATCATTTGAAATTTGCGTCAGCACGTCATAAACAGAACACGGCAGCAGTTTTCTGTTGGAGATTTGTCGCGCCGCACAGCATCCAGTGTACACAGCATTACTGATTATAATGACTTCTATAGTATTTTGTCACACCGCTCGCGTCCGGTGTAGACATGGTGTAACATTGGCTTTGCTTTGTTTCACAGAACTAATCATTGCTTGGGTTGGGTAGGCTACGTATGTGTGGGGCGGAGCTATCAAAATAGGGCCGAGACCCTATAAGGGTAGGGGCATGTTTGTTTTGGTGATTTCAAATATCAACATTGGCTTCCAGAAATCGCTTACCCCACCATTAATGTACTATTTTTGTATGCGCCATTGTTATCATTATGACAGCAAAAACCTTTATAACTACTTGGATATCACATTTTAATTTAATTTCAAGTACATTTAGATTTAGAATGGCTCTGGTTCTCATCTTATTGATGAACAGGTAATGTAGTTTGAGTAAAGCTGCAAACTCCACCATTATCCTCAGCTGCCTCTGTAATAATCCTGTGATATCTGTCTGTTAGCGAAAGGACAATCGCGCTTGGGCTTTAGTACAAGGCAGCTGTGCGTAGTGTGAGTATGGCCTTAGAAATTTTTTCTTTATTATTAGCATTATAGTTATCTTTGTCTTGGGGTACACACACACAGAAAGCTGCTTATTACTCATTTATCCATGTTTATTTATCGCTCTGACATGTCAATAGCTCCTGCCCACTAGACGCTCCACAGATATATTTGCATACCACGACGATATATAAATGATACAGAAAAAGTTCAAACGATTTACACTTTATATCATCGCCGACGTTTATATTGTCATATCGCCATAGCAAGCAGTAATGATTAAAGTTTAATGAACACATTTGTGATAAAACCAAAATCTGACCAAAAAAACCTAACAAGACTGACTAGTGCTAATGCAATGTTCCCCTTGCTAGGGTTTTTTTTTTTTTTTTTTTACCTGCTGAGACAGGTATGCTTTTTTCCCACAAAAGCAAGATCACCTTGTTTTAATGTTAAAGTCATGCACATAGTTGTGCAATAACCATTTCAAACATTTTGTATAGTTTATACACAGCAAAACAGCATGTATTTAACTGAAACCAATCATCAACAAGCTAACTGTAAAGATAGCACTGTGGATGATGATATAGTTGTCAACAAATGGGATGCTGCATTTTATTCAAAATTAAATATCTTAAATATCTACAATTTTGACTTTAATAAGATTTTCCCAGGAAAAGCATGAAAGTGGCATGTTTAAGCTAGTTGATACAGGAAATCAGCAGTAGTCTTGTTGATTGGCAAAAAGTATTTTATGTATTTTGAAAATACAAAAATACTAAGATTAAATGTATTTAAATACAAAATACATTTGATTTTTTTCAAAGGTATTAAAATACAAAATACAAAATAGTATTTTGTATTTCAAATACGTATTTTAAATACATGTATTTGAAATACTGACCATCCCTGGCTGCAGCCTAAGCAAGCCTGTGCGTTAATCTGCGCCTGATAACAAAGGTGTGATAGTGATCATAATCATGGAACATACCAAAGGAAAAAAAAAATATAAAGATTAAGAAACTGTGCTAACAGTTAAACTGTGATTATAATTATAATGAGAATTATTCTACATACCACACTCTATTCTTGCATGGCAGATCAATTGCCAGTGGAAAAGATAGTTTCAGCTTCTTCCAGTTGTGAGAGAGAGTTATTTAGATATTTCTTCAGTGGTAGTAGCTGGCCTTAATACTGCTTCCTTTCACACTCTGTGGACCAATGGCCCACATGAAGTTGTCCATACAGGTCTGATCTTAAGGCTTCATGATAACATGCCCAAGCCTGCACAGTTGGTGTTCAATGACTGTGGCCTCAGTGCTCTTGCAGTCCTAGAAAGTACTTCAGATTTAGGTACACAATCACACCATGCGATTTTTTTCAGAATTCACTGCAGGCATCTTATTTGCAAGTGCTCCAGCAACCTTAAGTGGCAGCTGCATCTTGCCCAGGCTTCATAGCTGTATAGGGGAATGCAAATCCAGATGGCTTTATAATAAATTTGGTGTGCAGATGGAGGTGCTTGTTTTGAAATCATTATGAATAATGATGTGTTCACTCAAGATTTGTTATGTATTAATTGGAATAGGATGGAATTAATCCCTTATGTTGATAATGCCTGGAATTTTTTTTATACTGAGGTATCAAAAATTATTGATAAACATGCCCCATGGGTATCAGTTAAAGTGAAGGGTAGACATCTTCCATGGATTGCCGGTGACTTAATATATCTTTTTAAGCAAAGGGACAAGGCTTGGGAAAGATACCATTTAACAAAAGATTTAGCAGATTGGATTGAATATAAGCGATTAAGAAATGTTTGTACTGTTAGAACTAGAAATGCCAAATCTGACTATTATAAAAACTCTTTATCAAATGATTTTAAAAATCCGAAACATTTTTGGAAAAAACTTAATTGTCTGTTGAATAAATCTAATAAGAGTTCCCCTGTAAAAATAAGAATAAATAATAATATAGTTAGCGATCCAACTTCTGTAGCTGATGCTTTTAATCAACATTTTTCTTCTGTTTGTAATTTACGTCCACCTGATTTCTGTTACTCTAACTTTGTAAATAGTAATGTTGCAAACAGTTCTTTTTCATTTACCACAATTCTTCCTATTGAGGTACAGCAGGCAATCTCCGAAATTAAATCTGGAAATGGAGTCGGTGTTGATGGTCTAGAAATAAAGTTTATTAAAATTGCTTCTCATGTTTTAGCATACCCATTATGTGATTTATTTAATTTATCTATATCTACTTGTAAAGTCCCAGTTATGTGGAAGTGTGCTAAAATAATACCTTTATACAAAAGTGGTGATCCTTTAGATCCTAATAACTATAGACCAATCTCAATTATTAGTAATGTAGTAAAAGTATTCGAAAAAATTATTTTCAAGAGACTGTTTAAATATATTAATGAGTTTTCAATTTTTTCTCCATATCAATCAGGCTTTAGACCCAATTTTTCCACTACTACTGCTCTTACAAAATTTGTTAATGATGTTACATTTTCTTTAGGTAATAATTTGTCCACTGGAGCAATATTTATGGATCTAACCAAAGCGTTTGATCTGGTTGATCACTATATTCTCCTGGATAAATTATATAACATTGGTCTCTCTGAACAGTCCATTTTATGGTTTAATTCATATCTTCATTGCAGACGCCAGTGTGTAATTGTTAATGGTTCTCTCTCTCAGTTCATGATATTGGAAAAGGGTGTTCCTCAAGGTTCTTGTTTAGGCCCTCTTTTATTTTCAATTTTTATTAATGACCTCCCTCAAATGTGCTCTGATAGTCAAATTCTCCTGTATGCTGATGATACAGTTATTTATTCTTCAAAACGTGATATTAACTTGATTCAATCCTCATTGCAATTTGATTTCAATACTATTCAAGAGTACTTTTTAGAAAATGGACTTATATTGAATAAAAGTAAATCGTATAGTATGTTATTTCCCACTTTAATGCCCGACATAACCAGGATGATAGTTTATCAATTAAATTTTCAGATGGTACATTTATGGAGAATGTTGAGAAATTTAAATATTTGGGCCTTTGGCTTGATTCTAGCCTTTCCTTCAGGTCTCATATTGAATCTATAGTGAGAAGAGTAAACTATAACTTAAAATTATTATATCGTTCAATTAATTGTTTCTCACTACCGATTAGATTAAGACTTGTAACTCAGCTATTATTTCCTATTATTGATTATGCTGATTGTGTTTATATGAGTACAACAGATTCATGCCTGAAACCCTTAAATGTTGTTTATAACAGTCTCTGTCGATTTGTGTTGAGATGTCCGTTTCTAACTCATCATTGTTATATGTATCAACAATTGAATCTTTTATCACTTAAGGCCAGACGACAGTTACATTGGTTTCAGTTTGTTTATAAATGCATCTTTTTTAATTATCCTTTTTATTTGAAGCAATATTTAGTTCCATATAGATCAATTTATGGCCTGAGACACCTTGATCATCTATTTTTTTTTGTCCCAAATATCTCAAAAGAAGTTGGAAGACGTGCCTTTAAATTTAAAGCTCCCTCTGATTGGAACAGCTTACCTTGTTTCTTAAGATCTATTTCTTCCTTTTCACTCTTTAAGTCAGCCCTGTTAACTCATTTACAATCCTGTGATCAATGTAAATGTTTTTCCTTATGACTTTTTTTTTTTTTTTTTCCCAAATAAGGCTCTCTCCTGTAATATTCTGAAAGTATTTTATATTGTTTATATGAATATGTTTTGGATAGAGGAGGGACTGGTTGGTTGAATGTGCCGAAGAGCTTTATGTGCGAGTTTGTAATTGTGTGTAATTGTTTGATGTTATTTTGAGGACCCCCTCGAAAATGAGATGTTTCATCTCAAGGGGTTATCCTTAATAAAATGAAATGAAATGAAATGAAAGACCTTTTGTTTGAGTTTGCTGAAGGCTGCAGAAATTTGATTTATCTTGTTGTGGGTTTCGTAATTGATATTGCAGTCCACTGATAAGATTCTGTCTAGGTTCTATGATGAAAGCAGTGGGTGGGGGGCTGGACCTCCATGGCTGTTGACTGACAGGCAGAGTCTACTGTAAGCCTTTGCAGGCCTTTCTGGCAGTCGTCAGCACACTGCATACTCAAGGACCCTGTTGAGGCCTGGTGCCTTCAGATATTAAAAAGCTTTCTGTCTAGCCTGAAGTCCAGGTACTGCTTTCAAGATGGTCATGAAGAACCTATGTGACACAATGGATGAAGATATTAAAGTACCAGTGCCAACACATCTTTGTCATGCATTGAATTTGTTATATTACTTTTCAAAAGTAATGCCTTGTGCTCGATCAAAACTCCATTTTATTAATTCTGTTGTTTATTTTTGGTTAACTATACACACAATATTTTTTTAAACCCGTTGTGTTTTTTAAATGATATGGAATAAATTAAAAGTAAACAAAATCAGCAGCTGACCAGTCATGCAATGCAATTCTTTGTTTTGTTTTTTTTGTTTTTTCAGTATTACAGGTATGATATCACTTGTGATAATAAGTGGTCAGAGTGTAATTAACACAAAAATAAGATAATTGCACCCCTGGTGATGTCAACTGTACCTCATGGTCCAATCTAATCTTAAGCCTGTTCCCCTTGAGTGCTACTTAGTGTGTTTACTGGCAAGTAGTAAGTTTGACCCTTGTTAGCAACAAAAACACAGTGGACTCTTGAGATGAGTCTTGCCAAACAAAGTCCAGTAATGAGTGATGAATCTCTAAGAGTTCCCTAACTACTGTCATAAGGGAGCAAATCTACACAAGGTTTATCACCATGACTCCTAATTGTCAGTCAAAACTTATAATAATAGCAGAAAAGTAATACTTGCACAAATAAAGTAATTATAATTTATGAAAGGGAAAATGAAAGAAGAAAAACTCAAATTTACTGACTATCCATCCAGTGTGTTTTCTTGCCAATAGCCTGAGATACTGTGATAGGCTCCAGAACCCCTACAGCCCTACATGCAGCTGAATAGATGGATGAACAGTTGGAATATCACCAAATGCACATTTAAACAGACATTGAATTTTGTTGCCTTTTCGTAGACAAGAAATCAAGGGACAAATATATACATATATATATATATATATATATATATATTTGTTCACCTGTTAAATGCCACAAATGCTTAACCTAGGAAAACAAAATAAGCAAATGTATAAATCGCTGTAAATTGCCTAAATTGCATGAAGAAGACAAGGGATTTTCAGTAATTTCACAAGTTTGTGATATATGTTTTACAATATATGTAGTCAGTCTAACTACATACAGTAATTGCAATCAACATAGAGAAGGCCCACACTGACATACTAACCATACAAACCCTGACCCCTTGGTAAGGGTTTGTTAATGTTATTGCTACACCAATAATCCTCTATTCCTCTATGGGAATAGTTAACCGACTTATGGGATCACAGCATGGTGTATTTAGAGACCACAATTTCATTTCAAACTTTCATTTCATTCAAACTTGAGAAAAAAATGATGATTAAATAAATAAAATGAGGAAAGAATGCAGATTTCAGTTCATCAATGTAATAGGGAGAGCAGAGGATAATGCATGAATGGCCTAAAAACGTTAAACAAAACATCATACCTTGTTTACTACAGTTAAATCTTAATTTTCTGCTGTTTATATGACAAAATATTTATTGAACCTCTGACTTGTAAATGTCAGCTTGACTTTATTTTCTCTTCACAGCAACACAGTATAACAAAGAGGCCTCATAAGTAAGGTAAAGCCTAAGTGTATTCTAATCCTTTATTACTAATAATACATGAAAAGTTCATTCATTGGTGAAACCAAATTACATGACTGTGTGCACTTGAGTAATTCTTAATCAAATGTATTGTACTGTAGCATAACCTACTGTACTAATGGGGAAATGTTTTAGTTTTTATCTTTAGGTTTTAAATCTTTTTTTTAATCAGAATATGGTAAAGGGATTAATCAACATGGAGAATATTTCTACACAAAATATCTCATTCACAGACTTCAAATTAAATGGTTTCTACAGCCTAGGAGAATGGAGGCCTTTTTTATTTATCCCTTTCTTTTTAATGTTTTTATTGTCTCTTACAGCAAATTCTATTCTCATATACTTAATCATATGTCAAAAGTCTCTGCATTCTCCTATGTATGTATTAATATGTTTAATGGCTGTTGTAGACTTGCTCTTGCCTATATTTTTTGTTCCTAACATGCTTTTTAGCTTTTTATTCAACTGGAGTGGGATATCTATAGTTGGTTGTTTGATACAAATGTTTTGTCTTCACTTTGTTGGAGCATTTCAAACTACTTTGCTTTTGTGGATGGCACTAGATCGTTACTTTGCCATATGCAGACCTCTTTACTATCATAAATACATGGAAATCCCTAACTTTGTAAAGTTTGTTGTTGTGCCACTAATCAGAAATGGACTCCTAATTGTCACCATGGTTTCTCTGGCTGGAAAACTGACATTTTGTGTAACAAATGTTATTGATCACTGTTTTTGTGAACACATGGCATTGGTTCAGTTAGCATGTGGAGACATATCTATTAATAACATTGTAGGACTTTCAACTGCATTCCTTATACCAACTGCTGATTGTATTCTTATTGCTGCTTCATATGTTGTGATTTTTACTTCTGTGTTTAGATCTGGTAAGGCCCAAGTGAAGGCCATAAACACCTGCATTACCCACTTAATTGTGATATCAGGTAGTTTGATTTTTGCTCTGATTGCATTCATGTCATACAGAATAAGAAACAATTTTTCTTCTAGTAGTCGTGTATTTGTGAGCACAATGTACTTACTTTTTCCAAGTTGTTTCAACCCAATTGTTTATGGAGTGAGAACAAAAGAAATAAGACAAAGGTTTTTTCAGTTTATAAGTGATGTAAAGGTCTTTCCTTTGTACAATATGTAGTAAAAACAACATGATACACTGAAATTCATTTGAATAATATATGAAAATTTCAGTGTCAGTGCAGATTTTGAAGATTGTGTCAATAGCTAAATTCATTATCCTTGCTTGCCTCGCCATTTCTCCTGTTATTGAATGGGTTTCTGTTGTTTCTGTTGTCTGGCTCAACCAGACAATGGTGGACGGAATTTGTGTCAGTAACCTTTGCCAAAAAGACAGACTATTTGTACTATAAAATATAGTCTTAAGTGTTGTTTGAGTGAGGTCAGCAGATGTACAATATACTGTATTGTTCCTATTGATTAGAAATAAGAAAAGTTAAATAATAGGGGAAATGTAATGAACTGATTTTGTTTTATATGAAGTGCCTTGACCATTTAAATTTGACTAAAGGTAAGGTGGACATGTTTTTTTTTTAGATGGCATAACTTAAAAAAAGGTGAAAAAGAAAAGTACTAATTAAATATATGCAATTTATATGTTGCTTTATAAAAATATATCAGAGAGCAACTTTTGCTTTGCATTGCATTGGGGGGGGGGGGGGGGCTGTATTGTGACCTCCAGCAGGAAGAAGATCTCTGTACTGCCAAATGCATTGTACTGTAGTATTGCTTACTGTATTAGATTGATCAGCATGAAGAATCTTTCTGCTCAAAATATTTTATTCACGGACTTCAAACTGAATGGTTTCTACAACCTAGGGGAATGCAGGCCTTTTTTATTTATCCCTTTCTTTCTAATGTTTTTATTGTCTGTCACTGCAAATTCTATTCTCATATATTTAATCATATGTCAAAAGTCTCTGCATTCTCCTATGTATGTACTAATAGGTTTAATGGCTGTTGTAGACTTAATTTTACCTATATTTTTTGTACTTAACATGCTTGTTAGCTTTTTATTCAACTGGAGTGGGATATCCCTAGTTGGCTGTTTGATACAAATGTTTTGCATTCATTATGTAATTTATGTTGGAGCATTTCAGTCTACTTTGCTTTTGTGGATGGCACTGGATCGTTATTTTGCAATATGCAAACCTCTTTACTATCATAAATACATGGAAATCCCTAACTTTGTAAAGTTTGTTGTTGTCCCACTAATCAGAAATGGACTCCTGAATATCAGCATGGTCTCTCTGGCTGGGAAACTTACATTCTGTGTAACAAATGTCATTGATCACTGTTTTTGTGAGCACATGGCATTGGTTCAGTTAGCATATGGAGATATAACTATTAATAACTTAGTAGGACTGTTAACTGCTTTCCTTATATCAACTGCAGATTGTATTATTATTACTGGTTCCTATGTTGTGATTTTTGCGTCTGTGTTTAAATCTGGTAAGGCCCAAATGAATGCCATAAACACTTGCATTACTCACACCATTGTCATCACAAGTAGTTTGATTTTTGCCCTGATTGCATTCATGTCACATAGACTAAGAAATATTTTTTCTACTAGTAGTCATGTGTTCGTGAGCACAATGTACTTACTTTTCCCAAGCTGTTTTAACCCAATCATTTATGGAGTGAGAACAAAGGAAATAAGACAGCGGTTTCTTCAGTTTATAAGCTAAGTAAAGGTCTTTCCTCTGTAAAGCAATCCATTTTAAATATGATCAACAACATAATATGCTTTAACTGTAACTGTAACATTTAAGTAAGAATGTATTATTTTGTTAAAGTTTTAGATTAAAATACTTGCTATAGTTGTGATTTGTGCCAAGCTTTCATTTCATTCAGATGGACATGTTTTTACCATATTTTAGGTGCCATTGTGCTATCTAAATAAGGAAGTGTGGTTGCAATGACATCTCTCATCAAAAAGAACAGCACTTAGAAGGTCTTTAATCCACAAAGAAATACATTGAAGAACGCTGATAAACTATAACACAACTTCGCATATAGATGAGAACTGACAAAGAAAAAAAGGCTATTAGTGAGACACCAATCAAACCAAATGATGAACACATGAACAGAATCAATCAAACAATGTATAACCATGGTAACAGAAGAGATGGGAACAGCACTAACAGAACCAATTAACAAACTACATGAACCAATGACATAGGCCTCAGACACACTATATGATTTTCAGATTTTAAAACCATGGGAGACCACAGACATGAAGACAGTTTTAAAACAATGACGTTAAGGAATTTTCAGTCTTATAATCCTCAGAACATGCACACTAGATGATTCGACCAGACCGCGAGACCACACACTTGCGATTGAATGATTTCACAGTGACACGAGATCTCACAGAGACTCACAAGATCAAACAGAGAAGAAAAACGCATGGAGGACAATAGATGTCATCTGGCTCTCCCGGCACGTGTTCTGTTGTACAGTGAAAAACAAAATAGAAAAATAAGAATATGGGTGATGATATTTCCACATTACTCTACTTTTGTGGCATATTTGTGGCTGCCAAGTTTCAGCTATAGAAGCATGCAAGAGTAGGTGACGCTTGCTCGCTCTCATTGGCTATTGCAGGTATCATGTGAGAGGCAGCCTAATCAAGAATTTTATATATGATTTGAGTTCAGGGCCACTCCATTTCGATCGGGAGAAGTTATATAATCGTTATGATGCCACACAATGGAGGATTTTTTTTGGACAAAAAATCATTTGTGACAAGCCTCAAATCGGGCCACACCCCCCTGATCTTTCGGGGGAGCAAATTGGCCTTAAAATCGGCCTTAAAATCTTTGAGTATGTGGCCAGCCTAAAACAGAACAGGAAAACAGAATCGAACAGAATACAAAATATGAGTAAAACAAACTCTAAACATGAGCAAACAGAATAAGAATGTGGCAAACACACACGTTACGCGCACCTCACAAACGCCCCGGCCCAGAGTCCTCAAATAATCATTTGTGTTAATATTATCTTATTTTTGCCTTCTGTAGTTCCCTATTGGTTGAGCTGGGGAAGCGAGGATATAAAGTGTAACACTGTGTCCTAACTACACGCCACGTGACGCCGCGACACGCGATTAAAAAGTAGCTTTTCCATGTTTTTGTACTAACTAGCCACGACGGCGACACACGAAATTTCAAATTTAGAAACTGTTTCTATTTCTGCGATGTCGCGGCTGGAACAACAACATACAAACTAATGACAGTGATAATCTCAGGTATTGATTATGTGCTTTATTCAAAGTTAAACGTGCCTAATGTGAGTTTGAATATCATTCTGTGTGACCATTATAGCCAGTGTCCTAACTACACGCGACGCAACACTGCGACACGCGATAAAAGGTATCTTTTTCATGTTAATCGCAGTTTTTGTCCTAACTAGCCGCGAAGGCGACACGCGAAATTTCTAATTTAGAAATGGTTTCTATTTCCACGGCGTCGCGGCTGGAACAACAACATACAAACTAATGACAGTGATAATCTCAGGTACTGATTATGTGCTTTATTCAAAGTTAAACGTGTTTAATATGAGTTTCAATATCATTCTGCGTGACCATAGCCATACTGAAAGCAACAACAGATAGTTTACCTCAGTGTATATATACACACACAGTAGTACTCAACATTTAAACTGGATCAAAACCTTTCATCAAAGTTGTCCTAAAACCAAAACAATACCCGATCTTGTCTTAGGACAAGGTTTTGATCCACTTCAAACACACACTACAGCAAAAGATAGATATAACTGTTGTAAAACCATTTTGCACAGTATATACACTATATTGCCAAAAGTATTGGGTC
>JAFVLL020024243.1:0-15625 GCA_021397915.2 Tor tambroides | reverse complement strand
GTTGTAGGTTTGAGAGGTCTGATGATCGCTGTAATGATGGCAGCACTCATGTCCTCTCTCACCTCTATATTCAACAGTAGCAGCACTCTGTTCACTATGGACATATGGCAACGGATCCGACCCCAGGCCTCTGAGAGAGAGCTCATGGTAGTGGGCAGGTAGGCTGTTAAATACTTTTTTGGAAAAACTTCAGAACACTTTCATTTTGAACATATTTTTTCAGAAAATAAACAGAAGTATCTATCAGAAGTGAATGCTCTCATTATAAGCATACAAACTAATTCAGCGAAAGTGGAAACAGTCCACCACCAATTCCACCAAGTGGTTTAACCACATCAGAGTGGTTTTCTTGACCTGTTTTGGGCCAATAAAAGATACTTGATATACTTGAACAGTTGTTCTTTTTCAAAATATACACTTTTATTTCACTAAACAGGCTGAGTCTCCTGGCTCTTAATTGCTGCTGTTTATTTACATCCACAGGGTGTTCATTTTATTGCTAGTGGCCCTGAGCATTGTGTGGATTCCAGTCATTCAAACAGCCAATAGTGGACAACTGTTTGACTACATTCAGGCCATTACTAGCTACCTGGCACCTCCCATCACCACAGTGTTCATTATGGCCATCTTCTGGGGGCGAGTAAATGAACAGGTGAATTAATTAACCTTTTCTTGTGCCTGTGCAAAAGTAAAATTTAAAGTAAAATTAAAGTAAAATTTAAATGGCCTATAACACTTGATTCAGTTTGTAAAACATTTATGTTAAGTTGTTTTCTTTTTGTCTTGCACAGGGTGCTTTTTGGGGTCTGATGGTGGGACTAGTGGTGGGCACCGTGAGGATGGTAATGGAATTTGTGTACGGCACCCCATCATGCGGAGACGAAGACCTGCGCCCTGCCCTGCTGAAAGATGTGCACTACCTGTATTTTGCTCTCATCCTGCTTGCACTGACAGCTCTGATCATCACATCTGTCAGCCTCTGCACTGCCCCTATTCCAGAGCAACATGTAACTATGAACCGCAGTTCAAATACATAAACATTTAAATAATTATTTATATCCATTTTTCTACAAAACTTACAAAAAGGAGATAAATGCTGCATACCCAATTACCTGGGGACTTTCCATGTCCACTATGCTTAATTTTTACATTTTTAAAAATTACATATTACACAGTATACTAATCACACTATTTTTTAGTTTAATTTGATTGATAGTAATTTAAATTAATTTAATTTATGAACCATTTCCTCCCCTATTAATTTTCACAAAAAGAAGCTTTAGCTCCCCACAGTACCAAAACACCATAACTGCCTTAATTTAGAAAATTTATTTATAAAGATAATTTTTTTGGCATTAAAAAGAGCAAAGAAAGCATGCATAATGTATTATTTATTAATATATTGGTTATACTTTATTTCAGTAGTCCACTTTAGACATTCTATAAACTAGTAACTTTACAACTAACATTTAATTAATTTGCAACTGTATGTATACTAACTCTAGAATTAGTAGAATAAATTGATATATACTTCCAAAGTTACTCATAGTCAGTAGAATGTCTGATGGGGGCCATCAAAATAAAGTAACAGATATTAAGCAGACGGTCTAATACTAATACTCTAATGACTGGTGGTTGACATGTAGTTACAAAGTTAATTAAAGTTAGTTGAAGGTCTAAAGTAGACTATCAAAATAAAGTGTCACCTATATATTTATATGCACAAAACAATATTTACAGTGATATTGTAGGAGAAACACACACTGAATATGATCTAAAATAATGAGCTTATATTTAATTTTAGCTTGTTCGTTTGACCTGGTGGACAAGACACAGTAAGGAGGAGCGTGTAGAGCTGGAAAACCCCTGGGCTAGAGGGTCCGAACCAGCAGGCTCTGATCCCAGCACTACAGACTCAGAGGGGTCAGATGAGGATATGCCTGCATGGTGGAAGCGTGCTGGAATGTGGCTGTGTGGTCTCTCCCATGTGGCTAAACAAGAGATGAGTGAGGAGGAACGGCAGGCTCTGGAAAGGAAACTCACCAGTATTGAAGAGGACCACACCTGGAAGACTGTCTGCAATGTTAATGCCCTAATTTTACTCACTGTCAATGTCTTTCTCTGGGGGTACTTTGCATGAATGTACTATAAAGTTCTGAATGGTCTGAAACTCACCAATACTGATGAAAAACACATCTCTTGTCTGCATTTACATGCTCATTTTATTTACGTCTTTTTTTTTTTGCTTTATAAATAAAAGTTGTGAATGGCACATATTTGCTGTTATTTTGGTGAGTTGATTTTTATTTGAAAAAGTCAGATTTTGAATTAACCTTTTATTTAAAAGTTTATTATAAGCAGTTCGCTGTCACAGTGATAATAACTAAACATATATACCGTAATAATGCATGCTGTGTCATAATGACAAAGCATAACAGGTAAGATGCCTCTTAATCGTTCCCACCCAGGGGTGGGGCCTCACCAGCCTGTAAATGACTTAAAAATAATTATTTATTATTATTTTTATTATAAGTTATTTTGAGGTTATTATATATCACTTATTAAAATGCTAAAAACTTCAGTGTTCCTTATTTTAGTTTGTCCTTTCAAGGATTGTTTTCATTGTTGAACATGCAGTGTACAAGTGAACAGATACTATTTGGGATTCTTTTGATTCACTTCTTGTTTCTATAAATAAAAAAGTTTGAAAGCCAGCAGCTTTGTTACCATTACTGAAGAAGAGGCAGATGAAATTTCTCTGCCTACATGGGGTCCTTTGAATATTGTGCTGGACAATAGGGGGCCTCAGAAAGGTTGCTTTGAATCACTCATCCGATCCATTTCGAGCTGATCCTCGCCAGGTTTTCCAGCGCAATCCATCCATATTCTTATTGTGGGCGTGAAACTGTCTGCTCTAACCTCCTCTCTACTTGAATGAACTACAAGTGCAAAGTCATACTACACTGTTTAGTGTACCCGACAGAGAGGGAAACATTGTACCCGAGGGCATTCTACGGTTAATAGTTACATAGACAACACTTGTTTCCAGTCACCGATTTTTACGGAGCAATGGAGCCTCATGTAAACGCGAAGCAGCTTTTTAATCACGCGACAACCCTGAAGCTTCACACGGGGAATTTAGTCAACCGCAGTCGACTTAAGAAGAAATGTCCGTCTTCCCCTAGTGAGGAGGTAAGTGACATGAGTTTGCAGTGCTAATGGCGCACATTGGTCCATGTCGGCAGCACGGGTATGGTTTATAGTGTGATATTGCTCGGTGAATGAGTTCAGCCACGGACACCCCATTATTTATGTTTATAAGGTCGTCGTTGCTTTTGTGATGTCCGGTTCTTTTTAAAGCATCGACTCCTTTGGACGGTTCATTCACCGAAACGGTTCACAGAATCAATTGAGTTAATTGTATACACTGGATTTTGTGTACATTTGTTTTGTATTTGGATTCTGTCATGATTAGCCTAATTACACCCACTTTTCCTCGACATACTGTCATTCCTGTTCGGAAAAAAATGGTTATAAGTTTCTTTTTTTATGTTCCAGCATGACACCCACCTTGCAACCGAAAGCTTTGCGAATCGGTTCTATCGAATCATTAAGATTGATTCGACTCACAATGTTGCCGGGGCTAAAAGATATGATCCGTCTGCTTCCATTAATGACGTCAATGACCAGCTTGCCTCTTGCTGCCCATGACATGCCACTGTATGCAAAATGTGGTATGAGAAATTGCAATGCATCGCACTGTTGTTGCATTTACGTTCAAATGACCAGGGCTTTGTTTTGCCATCCTTAGTTGTAGCTGTGCATCCAAGCAGTGCTTCTGCCTAGTAACACACACTAGACCTGTCACAGAAGATGTACATAATTAAATGTGACCTGACTTGACATGCTGGAATGAAGGATGATGCAGTGTCATGCTGATGTTTTATAATCTCAACCGATGATTGACAAATGACTGTGCATTTTCTATAGCTACTGGATACAACCTCTCTGACATCCATCATAAAAAAACGAGGCTTATTGTTCAAGCCCACACAATTGTATTAGTAATGTTTAAACATGTACAGGTGCATCTAAAAAAAAATAGAATATCCTGAAAAAGTTCATTTATTTTATTGTAACATTTCAAAAAGCGAACCTTTCATATATTTTTAGATTCATTACATGTAAAGTAAAACATTTCAAAAGTTTTTTTGTTTTAATTTTGATGATTAGAGCTTACAGCTCATGAAATTCAAAAATCCAGTATCTCAAAATATTAGAATAATTACATTTGAGCTTCATCAAATGACCATCCCTACAGTATAAACTCTGGGTATCTCTTGTTCTTTGAAACCACAATAATGTGGAAGACTGCTGACTTGGCAATGGTCCAGAAGACAATCATTAACACCCTCCACAAAGATGGTAAGTCACAGAAGGTCATTACTGAAAGGGGTGGCAGAGTGCTGTATCAAAGCATATTAAATGCAAAGTTGACTGGAATGAAGAAATTGGGTAGGAAAAGGTGCACAAGCAACAGGGATAACCGCAAGCTTGAGAATACTGTCAAGCAAAGCTGATTCAGACACTTGGGAGAGCTTCATGAGGAGTAGACTGAAGCTGGAGTCAGTGCATCAACAGTCACCACGCTCAGACGTCTTCAGGAAAAGGGCTACCAAGCCACTTCTGAAACAGAAACAACGTCTGAAGTATCTTACCTGGGCTAAAAAGAACTGGAATGTTGCTCAGTGGTCCAAAGTCCTCTTTTCAGATAAAAGTACATTTTGCATTTCATTTGGAAATCAAGGTCTGGAGTCTGGAGGAAGACTGGAGAGGCACAGAATCCAAGCTGCTTGAAGTCCAGCGTGAGGTTTCCAAAGTCAGTGATGGTTTGGGGTACCGTGACGTCTGCTGGTGTTGGTCCATTGTGTTTTATCAAGTCCAAAGTCAATGCAGCCTTCTACCAGGAGATTTTGGAGCACTTTATGCTTCCATCTGCTGACAAGCTTTATGGAGATGCTGATTTCCTTTTCCAGCAGGACTTTAACACCTGCCCACTAGGCTTGCCGCGATAGACGGTGTTGGCGGTGATACCGGTGTTAAGCCGCCACACCGGTTACGTCACTTGCCACCGCGGCACCGTCCCCCACCGTCATTTTGTTTTTTTTAATAGTAATAAAAATAATTTAGTTCAGTTAGAGGACACTACAATTAAAACTGAACGTGGCTGCTCAATGCAGCAAAGTGAACGAACGACAGTCGTGCATCACAGATCAGATTTCATTCATCACATGAGGAGAGTGAGTCGAGCTGACTGATAAGAAGAGTGAGGTGAGACAGACAAGACCATAGCAGAAGAGTTTCAAAACCAAATGTAAAAGCTCCTGTTTTAAAAATATTTTGGATTTTGAAAAGCCTATTGACTTCTGCCATTAATCTAAGTAATAATGGAAGTTTTTTAAAAAACATTGTCTCATTTATTTCGTTTCACAGTATTTGCTGATTTTTATTTCATTTAAACTGCACATTTCCCCCTCCCCATTAATTTGCATCAAGGTGTATGCCGTCCGTACCTCCAAACATTCTTATCCGTTTTGCTGATAAATGTTCTACGTTTCATAATTATTTGTTCCTCACTCTTTACTGATTTTTTGTTTTGTATACCTATTTAAACTTTGTGTAAGTTATTTGTTATTTTATATTAGGCATATAGCATGGTGTATTTTTTTGTTTTATTAATAAAAGTTCTATGTTCTACGTTGTATTTTGTTTGATCAAATTGCAGCTAATTTAAAAGTGAAAGTAAAACTCGCACAGAGCTTTTATAAGCTATTTAAGCAAAGGAAAGTGAGGAAAAGTTCAAATGTAAGTTATTTGTAATTTATTTGTTATTTTATATTAGGCATATAGCATGGTGTATTTTTATTCGTTTCATTAATAAAAGTTCTATGATCTTTTTTGGATTTTGTTTGATGCCGAATTGCCGCTAATTTAAAAGTGAAAGTAAAACGTGCACGGAGCTTTTATAAGCCATTTAAGCAAAAGAAAGTGAGAAAAAGAGGAAAACTCAAACGAACTAAAAACAAACAACTGCTTGATGCCGAATTGCCGCAAATTAAAAGTGAAAGTAACATGCGCAGGCGCCTACAGGCTATTTAAGACCGAAGGAAAGTGAGGGAAAGAGGGAAAACTCAAACGACCCACCACCACCACGGTGATACCGGTATTACCGGTGTTGTCACACGTCGATTAACCGGTGGGAAAATTTCCTCACCGTCACAAGCCTACTGCCCACAGTGCCAAAACCACTACCAAGTGCTTTGCTGACTTGATTGGCCAGCCAACATGCCTGACCTGAACCCCATATGGAATCTATGGGATATTTTCAAGAGAAAGATGAGAAACAGTGGATCCAACAATACAGATGAACTGACGGCTCACTAGTGCCTCAGCAGTGCCACAGGCTGATCGCTTCCATGCCACACCTCACTGATGCTGGAATTTTTGTGCTAAAGGAGCCCCGACCAAGTATTGAGTGCATAAATGAACATACTTTAAAGAACTTGAACTTTTCTGTTTGGCAAATCCTTTTTTTGATTGATCTTAGGAAATATTCTAATATTTTGAGATATTGGATTTTTGACTTTCATGAGCTGTAAGCTCTAATCATCAAAATTAAAACAAAAAAAACTTTTGAAATGTTTTACTTTACATGTGCTGAATCTAGAATATATGAAAGTTTCACTTTTTGAAATGTTACAATAAAAGCATGAACTTTTTCAGGATACTCTAATTTTTTGAGATGCACCTATATATGTGAAGATTGTAGATTGTATTGCAAGATTATAACTAGAATGTTAATGATGGCTTGATGTCTTAAATCTTTGTGCTCAACAGACTGTCTATAACAGGGTGTTTCTACTCATGTTTCATTTGATTTCATGTTTATACAGTACACACAAACTGCCATTCAAAAAGTTTGGGATCAGTAAGGCTTTTGAGAGAAATCTCTCATGCTCACCAAGGCTGCATTTATTTAATCAAAAATACAGAAAAAAACTGTAATATTGTAAAATATTATTACAATTTAAAATAACCGTTTTCCATTTTAATAAAATAATTTATTTTATTTTTTTAATTTATTAATTCTTATTACTCTAAATTATTATTTAATAATTTATCCTTGTGATACAAAGCAGAATTTTAATCATCCATTACTCCAATCTTCAGTGTCACATGATCTTTCAGAAATCAATATGCTGATTTATTATCAGTGTTGGAAACAGTTGTGCTGCTTAATATTTATTTATTTATTTATTTTTTATTTTTTTGGAACCTGTGATACTTTTTTCAGGATTCTTTGAATAAAAAATTAAAAAGAACAAATAGAAATCTTTTCTAACAATATAAGAGTTCACTTTTTTTTTTATCAATTTAAAACATCCATATTACTATTGTACTATTATTAATTTCATAAATTATTTCTTTAAAAAAAGAAAGAATAAAAATTACCCCAAACTTTTGAGCAGTGGTGCATATTGTTACAAAAGATTTCTATTTTGAATAAATGCTGTTCTTTTATTAGAATTTCTACACATAATATATAATCTTAGATGTGATATATAATCTTAGAATATATGTTAGAAAAATACATAGTGAAATTATGCTTTTTTTTTTTTTAATTAGACTTTTCTAAAAGCCTACAGGGCCAAAAGTGTCTATGATTATAAATATTGAGAAATGTTTTGGGAAGGCTGCCAAGATGTTGTATTTATGTTTCATAATTTGAATGTTTTCTGAATCCACAGCTACAAGACTGCATCCAAGGCACACTGAGCGAGTGGTTTACCACAATGGCGTCATCTCTTGACTCTGTAAGACCTTGCATGACACTCATTACGAAAGTGAAAAAGGAAACCTTGAGAACTTATAAACAAGCCGTTTTAAGCTAAACAAATGTCATCTTTGATATGTTAAAGGTTTCAGTTGCATGAAGTAATCAGACCCACTGAACATAAACAGTTGAGCACTCTGTGGATTGTGGCAAAGCAAACTGTCTGCCCCTTTTGCACCATTTAAACATATATAGGTAGTTGGATGAAAAGACAGTTGTTATGGTGATTGTTCATGGCATGGGGCCGCTGTGCCTCTGCTCCGGCTCTTTCTGCCATTGTCAGCGAATCTGCCTGAGAGCTCAGCGAGTAGAGAGTAAAGGTTTTAGCACACAAAAGCTGAGGCTTATTGATGCATTCCTTTCATGCAGTCCATTAACAAGGTGTGTTTTCACATGCAAAGGAAAGTGAGTTCCATAGACACAAGATTGCCAAAAACTTATGCAACTATAATGCATAATCCACTAAGTGACTGGATACTTTCCATGATAGCATGGTTTTGCAATTACCTTTGTTTTTCTTCTAAGGAGCTTCCCAGCATTCTGGACTGTGCTATTCCAGAAAACACAGAGGCTATCACCCCAGAGGAGAGAGAGGAGCTGAAAGTGTCTGGTGAGGATTACTGATACTTAATGCATTAAAAAATGCTGTTGCAGTGCATGTGCATGATATTTAATATGTTTAAATGTCTTTACAGTCAAGCTTTTTCTCACTGAGTCGGACGGTTCATCCATCAGAAGTGCAGCGGACATGGGTAAGTTCTGTTTAATGTGATGCTGTATATATGAATATTATAATGTTTAATTAGGTAAAACTGATTATGTGCAAGTTTGTTACCCTAATCTAACCGAATTGAGCATACTAAGAGTATATTTGAGATGTTTAAGACTCTTAAGAAATATATGAAAATTAGTACTCAAAGGGATCACATTATTTATTTATTTTTTTCCCCTGAGGTTCACTTATAATCATGGTACTTAAAAAAAAAAAAAAAAAAAAAGATTCCTCTGACCCTTAATTATGACCCATAATAATTAATTAATATAATATTTTTTCTAAATAATATTTTTTTTCACCTAATAAATGCCCCCTTAGAATATGAAATCAGCAACGTCCTCAAGATATGATTAATTTGTGAAGTTTAGAAATAAGCTTCATACAAAAATGTTCAATAATGAACATCATTTTTAACAAGTGGCATCAAAATAAGTAGCAGTATTTTTGACCAAATCAGTTTGTCAATACACTTTCAAATCACTTATCAATCGATACATACAACGCTTTTTGAAAGAAGTCCCTTCTGCTCACCAAGACTGCTTTATTTGATCAAAATACATTAAAAGATTAAAATTTTGAATTTTTTTAATACTATTTAAACTTTTTTTTCCAATGTAACTTATTTTCAGCATGAATTTTCAGCATCATTACTTCAGTCTTCAGTGTCACATGATCTTTCAGAAATCATTGTAATATGCTGCTTGGTGCTCAAGAAACATTGGTTAATATTTTTGTGGAAAACAGTACATTATTTCCGGATTCTTTAAAGAATTTATTCAAAATATATTTTTTTATTTTGTAACAATGTGAAAGTCTTTGTCACTTTTTAGCAATTACATACATTCTTGATGAATAAAATAATTATTTCTTTAATATTTATTTTTACTGAGCCCAAATATTTGAATGGTAGTGTATGTGAATATTAATTTCAGTTGATTTGACCATAACCCCTCTCCTCTTCTCTGTGTTCAGCTTGTCTTTCGTTAGGCGTATCTCAGTTGGACTCTGTGATCATTGCTCCACCTCCTCTCCCTGAGGGTGAGGCACAGATGCTGACCCACCTGCAGCCGCTGTGGGAGGAGCTGGAAAGTCTTGTGCAAAGCCAGAAGATCGCTGCCATCGGCACGTCCGACTTGGACAAAACTCTTTTAGAGCAGCTCTATAACTGGGCTCAGGTCTGCTGTGAATGTGCATTTTTCTGCATATCACAGAATAATTGATCATTTACAGTGTATTTTTGTGCTCTTTCATGCTATGCAGGTAAAGCCAAGTAGCAATCAGGTGAATCTGGCTTCATGCTGTGTGATGCCTCCAGACCTCACTGCATTTGCTAAAGAGTTTGACATACAATTGCTTACGCACAATGACCCCAAAGGTGTGTATTTTATGCTGAGTCATTGAGCTCAATGACTGTGTGCATGAACTGGTTCTGCAATTATGAAACTGCATGAGCAACAGCACAGGAAATCTAATGATGCCAATCTTTCTTCTTGCGTCTAGAGTTAATCAGTGCAGCAGGCTTCCAGGAAGCAGTGCAGGGGAGCAGTAAGGACCTGCAGGTGGACGACTGGAGACTGGAGTGGGTCTTACGGTACTCCATCATCGTCAAGAGCAGAGGCATCATAAAAGCAAAAGGCTACATTGTTCATGCTAAAAAGGGCAACAACCTTTAACACGTCCAGTTTGAACAGGGTTTCCTGAAATTTACTCCATTAAATTTATGGAGTTACTACAACAGTGATGCATATTTTACAGAATTTTTTTTTTTTTGACAGCACACTAAAGTGAATCTGAATTTTCAAAGGAACAAAAATTCACTCGACCCACTTAACTCATATTTCCTCATGATTTAGAATATTTAGACTATCTGTGCTATATATAGCTATGTGTTCTTATTGATAAATGCAAAGTGCCTCTTTTTTTCCTGATCTGGCCTGGTTTAATTCTCTGTATTTTTCAAAAGGGTAAAAATTAAATGTATAACAATGGTTGATAGGACAACAGATTAAGATGCTTCAAATACCATGATTGTTTTGTTAATCATTGCCCCTGTGTTGTTTTTATTTTTTTATTTATTTTTTTTTTTAAAAAGAGTGGTTAACTATGTGGGCCACATAGTTGTATTTTTTTTTACTTTAAATTTTAATGTCATTTTAAGTCCTGCTGGCATTTCACGTTTGTATAATTTATTTTGATTGATGCTTTGCTTGGAATGTTCAGTAAATGTTTTCTTACCTGTTGTCAACAGATGATTCTATCTCTTTTGCATCCCTTTGTAAACAAAATGCCTTGCTTATCTGATAAAAAAAGAAATATTCAAATATGTAACTGTATGGGAGGCTGTTAACATGCATGGCATGAATGGCATTAACTCATTGTATATAAGAACACTGGAAAATTCCACACTTGAAGGAAAATAATGATTATAGTTCCAGTATCTAGCGAACAGTCAGAATATATATTTTTACGTGCGTTATTTATTCATTGTAATGACGATTCCTGTTGGAGCCAATCGTATAAGAGAGTTTTTCTTTCATGTTCTGTACATGTAATTACTATTTTCCCATATTGTGTTCAACATTTTTAATATGGTTTATAAACTTCGGAATTGAAAAAACGAAACATGGACTGGCATTGGGTTTCTTTCATGTTAGATATACGCGATATCCTCCTGAGACCTAACGCAAAATATTTTTTTTTTATTAAGGAATGTATGAATTAATTTTAATAGTGTCTCAAGACAGAAATCCATATCATTACTTGCAACTCACCCAACGCCCAAAAATTAGTCACGTCTGCGCATCCGGAGAACGCGTCTCGCAAGCGGAAGTGCATCAACGTCATCATAGTGGCAAGATGGTGGCCACCAGAAGAGGAACACGCGTGGGCTCCCCTATGAAAAATTCTAGCGATGAAAACTCGGCCACGGTATGTAGGATACTTAGGTAGCAGGTAGTATATATATTCTCCGGAAGCACCAGTGTGTGCTTGTAATTGCAGTGTTGTATGTATTTTCGTGAAAAAATGAGTCGCCGCGTGTTCACACATGCCCGAGCAACTCTGGCAAACCTGTTGACTAAATCACGTTTGTTTTCAAAAAGATAATGTCGTCCGTTCGTATTTTTATGTCGTCAGTTTTGATTTCATCTTCGACTTGAGGGTTATGCAAATAAATAAGACAGTCGTAGGCTACATGTGTAGCTTTGGGCAGCAGATAGGCCAGTATCACCATGTGTGATACTACTCTGTTATACACAACATCATGCCACCCCCACCACATACACTATATTGCCAAAAGTATTGGGTCGCCCCCTTCTAATGAACAGGTTTGACTACTTTAGTAATTTCTATGAGTACAAATCTTAATGCAGGCTCACTGAGAGTTGATTCAAGTCAGTGGGGTGACTGGAGAATCACCTAGTGAACTTGTTTCACTGACATTTTTGAGCCAAAAACTCATCACCAACACCATTGACTTGTACATACACTATATATATAAAAAGTATTGGGACACCCCCTTAGGAACAGCAGAAAAATGCACTTCCAAATCTGTGGCAACAACTATGGGAACATAATTCATGTATTTAAAAATTGTATTTCCATCTCTGTTGCAACAGTTTTGGAAGTGTCTAAAGTGACTGTACCCATATGTACAAGTCATTGGTGTTTGGTGATGAGTTTTTGGCTCAAGGTCTGCATTTACAGTCACACCAGAGGTGTTAAACTGGGATTAGGACTTGGGTTTTATGCAGACCAGTCAAGTTCTTCCACACTGACTGAATCAATCATTTTCTTTTTGAACCTTGCCTCAAACACAGAGGCATTGTCATGTTAGAATAGAAAAGGGTCCTGTCCAAACTGTTCCTATAATATTAGAAGCACACAATTTCCTAGAATATCATTATATGCTTTAACATTACGATTTGTACTCATAGAAATTACTAAAGTAGTCAAACCTGTTCATTAGAAGGGGGCGACCCAATACTTTTGGCAATATAGTGTATGTATACATAAATGAGAATTATAATAATTTTCTATGAAGCGCCATATGGTCATGTGTTTTGGGTGTATTGTAAGTAATTTCATACTTTCTGACAAAGCACGTGGCAGTATTTGTCATTAGATTCTTGCATTAATTCTATAACAAGTAAAACTGTCAGTTTATTAAATGCTAAAGTATTGCAGTCTTGGTGGGAAAGACAACATAACCCAGATTTGGTGTGATAATTTAAATATTTTAAAAGTTATTTAATAAAACCTCATGCAACCTTTAAATTATCAATGGTCAGTCCATCACTGAGCAATGCCTACTTTTATTTCTGTCATGATAGGTTTAATTTTATTGTATAAATAAAGACTGAATAAGTAAAGCCAAATTTGACTGGTCGTGTATGATTAGAATTGAACTTTTATTTAAAAGTGTTTAATTAATTTGAATGAATTATTAAACATTATAATATATATGTATTTAAAATATATTTAATACACCAATTTTTAATATTAAAATTATGAAAAAGTGGTTTGAATGAATGATTTAATGACTCACTCATAAATTATTCACTTGTTCTATTACTGGATGAATCAGTGTTTTTGAACGAATCTCGTGAAACAATAATTCAATGACAAATACATTTTTAACAGTCACATGTCAATCGACACAACAATCGACACAAACCTTATTTAAAATGCCAATTACTTTCAAAAGGGGAATTGCTCAATTTTGATCGTTGCCCCAGACATCAATGTTTAGGCTATATCTGAACTATAAGCTTTCATCCCAGAATTTCTGTTAATGTGAATAACTGTTAGACCAAAATAATACTGTGTAGTTGAAAAGATATGGGATCGCATGGGTGTTTGAATCAAGATTGCGATCTTTTAACGATGAATCGTGCAGCTCTAATATCAACTCAAATGTCTGTAACATTATTCTGGTAAGAAATCCTCAAATAATCTGAAGCAAATGTTCTTGTTCTCACAGCAGCCTACTCCTTCGACCAGAAGAACACGGCGCAGAACGCTAATGGAGGAAAACCAGCCTCAGTCCGAACTTGCAGGCGACTCCCGGCCAGATGAGCCGAAGGACGACAGTACTGCCTCTTCCACAGTAGCTAGTCCGCCTAAGCGAGAAACTAGAAGATCCACACGTTTGCTTGCTGACAAAAGGCAACCTAGCTCTACCAATGAAGCTGATGTGTCTGAGTCAGAGTCCTGCTGCTCTGGAGTTTATGATGTGCAGGCGACACCTAGAACCCGACGAAGGACTGCAGTCAGGGAGAAGCCCACTGTGCAAGACGAGGCATCTGAAGTTGAATCCTGCTCGTTTGAGGTGTCCGCGACCCATTATCGCAGAGCCCCGCACAGCCTGAGAAAGCGCGTTCTGACTTCAGCGGCTGCGAAAGATGCCATAAAGAACGATGATGATGATCCATCAGGGGCCGAGTCCTGCAGTTCTGCTGTATCCGTCACTACAGCTATGGACACTCGTCGGATAACAAGGAGCCATCGGAAGACTGCTGTTCCTTCCACAGAAGCAGATTCATCTGAACCAGAGTCATGCTCCTCCAGCGTTTCTGGGCTCCGTGGCTCTGTGGTCCGCAGATCTGCTCGAAACCAGAAGGTAAAACCGACCGAGCCGATCCCTTTGAGCTTTGAGGAAACTACAGACACCCCTTCTTCTCCAGTGTCCAAGAAGAGAGGCCGTAGGCGCAAAACAGGAGTTGATGAGGAAAATGATTCAGATGGATGCAAGTCTGGTCCTAGCATGAGTCCGTGGAGATCCACCAGGAGTCAACCCAAACCTGGTGAATCAGATTCAGAATCGGTAGCTACTGATGTCTGCAATTCTCAGGGGAGCCCAAGCCCTCAAAGAGGAAGAGGGACTCCTTGTAGTAGCCGAACGGGGTCTGCTAGTAGTTCCCGCGTGGTTCCAGTAACCAGGGCAAGAAGTAAAGCAAAAGTGACTTCTGATGTAGGTGACACCATTACAACTGCTGCTGCCATGCCTGAAGAACAGGGTGAGGAGCTTGAACCTCATCCTGAAAGTATTCCAGTACCTGATGGAGATAAAGCTGAAGACACAGTCGAACAACTGGACAGCACTGTGACCATGGACACCAGTGAAGCTCAAGAGTGCACCATGATTGAGGAGAGAGCTGAAGATCCCACTGTTGTTTTTGATCAAGATGAGCCCATTGAGATGCAGGAACCCCAGAGGAGCATGCAAGGTGTCGAGCCGGTGGAGGACAGTGGAACTGAAACTCTGACACTTCAAGAAAAACCTGTGGCTGAAACTTCTGGAGATGTTGCCATGGAAAATGATAAGCCAGAGTTTGTGGAGACAAGCCATGTTGCTGAAGATCAAACATGTTCTGAGTCTGTGAAGGAGGATATGGTGGAAGCTGTGGCAGAAGATCCTAAACCAGCTGTGGTTGAGCAGGCCATTGAGGAGCCAACATGTTCTGAGCCTGTGAAGGAGGATATGGTGGAAGCTGTGGGAGAAGTTCCTGAACCAGCTGTGGTTGAGGAGGCCATTGAGGATCAGACTTGTACTGAGCTTGTGAAGGAGGATGTGGTAGAAACCACCCTAGAAGATCCTGTACCAACTGTGGTTGAGGAGCATGAGAACAAGGTTGAGTGTGAAAAGAAAGGTGTAATTGTAACCCGTTACACACGATACCAATTTTGGGTCAACTCTGACAATGGACCAGTGAGCTCAAAAGATTTGGTTCGTCCGAGGGTTTATAGGGTTTATGGCTGTTTCACCTTGTTGGTAAGTTGATATTTCTTCTTCCTTTTATCTTTTAGTTGATAATTCAAGCTAATGTGGAAATTGCTTAAAGCATTTGGTACTGAAACATCTAATTAACTTTTTTCTAAAATGACCTGTCTTAGGTTGTTTTTGAATGAGATCTTATTTTAGTCAGCCTTTAACCCATATAATAAACAGAGACATG
>JAFVLL020024241.1:0-39947 GCA_021397915.2 Tor tambroides | reverse complement strand
AACACTTATAGAAATTGATGATGATGATGATGATGATGATGGTTGTGATTATGGTTTGCTTTTGCTTTGGATGAATACTTATAGAAATTGATGATGATGATGATGGTTGTTATCATGGTTTGCTTTTGCTTTGGAATTTGTGTTGGGTTGATGTTTTTGGTTTCTAGTTTGTTCAATTGTTATCGTCATGTATTGATGGGGACTTGATATGTTGAGTTTTTGGATATGACTTTTTTGTTGTTGTTTTTTCCTTTTTTTTTTTTTTTTTTGAGGGGGCAGGAAATATAAGATATTCTTCATCCTGCCTCCTTTTCATCATGGTTTTATAAATTATATATATATATGAGGATGATGAAGTAAGTTTTGTGGGAAAATATCCATGAATGAAATAAACATAAACATTCATTCATTCATTTACAGTAGATTCTCAGTCAGATCTCCTCAGTATGTTTCCCTTGGAAGACCATGCAGGAGACTTTGGATTGGGCATGACTTTAAATAGATAGCATACCGGAGACATGTTAGACAACATTCCCCAAGAGCACTTCACTAGACAGAATTGTAAAACGAACAAACAAAACAAAAATCATCTGAACTGCTAGGTAACCAAAAATGACTGACTCCCGAGGGAAATCCATTACTAGCTCTATCAGCACAGCTGTGACCTTGTGCCCGGACCTTCAAAAATCTTCTTGACCTTATTTAAACCCAATTATATAGCATTTCCCCTTCTGCTGTGCTCACATTATTCTAATTTCGAGATGAGAACATACACACTTTTAAAACACATTGTTATTTAAAGGCTCTTTATATATAGTAGGCTAATAGTAAACTTAGAAACATATTGCCCTGAAGAACTATTCTATGCTTAAATTTAGGGTTCTTTATTCCTGCTCTTTTGTTTTTAAAAATCTTGAAGTCCTTTTCTCTATAAATTGTAACTTTCAAAATATAAGTTTGGTTTAAAGCTTTTATATTGCAACTGAGTTTTACCAATCATGTTTTTCTTTTTAGAATTTTAATATTACATTTTCATTGTAATATTTTAAAGGGCTTACATACTGTCCATTCACAATATCTACTTTTAGTCTTCGTAAACATAATTGCTTTTACTTAAACAAATGGAAGAGACACACTGTGACTAAAATGTTTATTTCTACACCGACAGATCCTGCCACATCCCACAACCTTATCATCTGTGGTGAAAGAACGATAATAGAGGATTATGAAGATATTTGACTGGAACTTGCTCGTCATCTATTTTGTGTTTTTATTTTTATTTATTTATTTTTTGTTATGTAATTATTATTTTATTTATTTATTTTTTATTTATTTATTTTTTACAGTTTCTCATGTCAATACTAGGGATGTAACGATATTAGGGCTGGGCGATATATCGAACGATATGATCATGCGCATCTCGTTAGTAAAGCCGGTTCCGTGATTAGCGGTAAATCTCCATCACCTGTTTTCAAATGGAGCGGCATTTAATACATGGAGCCGTAGATCACTGACAAGCTGCACAATATTGCGTTCATTATCGCAGATGAATCGCCTTCGATAATGAACGCGATATTGTGCAGCTTGTCAGTGAACTACGGCTCTGTGTGTTAACATATATATCGCCCAGCCCTAAACGATATTAACAATATCGAAATATCGAGATAGCAAAACTGTCTCGATATTATCGTGGTCACATGACGATATGAAACGATAGGTCTTCAGGGCAAAAAGTGTAGTTTTTAAAATATATTTGTTTTGGGCCATTATGCTTTGGCATAGTATCTGTCAAATGAACTAAAACCAAAAGCACAATATGGCTTAATCCCTTCGTCAAAGCTGTTTTTGCTGCGTGTTTTAATGCAAAGCACACACACACACACACACGAGACGATCAGCTCGTGATCCAGTGTTTTCCCCGCGTCTCAAAACGGCTCCGTTCACACTGAATGAATGCAGTGAATTCGTTTATTGAACATACTGTGAGTTTAGCGCGTGTTTGAGAACACAACTGCAACAGCCACCAGTTATGTTTTATTTTCGTGGCAGATGATTACAGCATTTCACTTGATTTGTAGTGAGAAGTACCAAGTACACTACTTCCGGGTTTGAAGTTTTTTCCGAGCGTGGCTCTTTGTGACGTCACGAAGGGTGGAACTCCTTGTATGGGCACTTCTACCGAAAGAGCGCACCTGCGCACGCCTCGACCAGAGTGTTTTGTTGGCAATCGACGCTCAAGTGCTCGTCACTCTTTAACTCCACCAACGGCGTGCCTCCAGGAGCTCAGCTGTTTTCAGAGAGAATCGTAAAGCTGTATCCTTCTTTTATAAATGTGATAAAACTAAAGACTCTTTGGAGATATGAAGGATGCAATATGACTCTATAGGCACTCAAGATTAACATGAAATTGGATGAAACTGTGTGTTAGGTCCCCTTTAACGATGACTTTACTATATTTCTGGGCCTTGAGCATGGCAGTTCAGTTGTTCATAAATACTGCAATATATTATTATTGCTAATCCTAACTAGTTGCTGTCTATGCAGGGTCAGAAAGCTCTCGGATTTCATTAAAAATATTTTAATTTGTGTTCTGAAGATAAATGAAGGTCTTACAGGTTTGGAACGACATGAGGGTGAGTAATTGATGACAGAATTTTCATTTTTGGGTGAACTATCCCTTTAATGTATCCCTAACAGAAGCTATATGGTATTAACGGAACAGGCAAATAAAGAGGATAAAAAAAACAAAATATATGTTTAAATATGAAAACTAATAACTATTATTTAGGTTTTTCGTAAAGTTATAGCACTTTCAAAGCATAATTCTCTATGGAATCTTAAAAAGGTTCTGGTATTTTTACAAGAGGAACCTTAATCTGGTTTAGAACCATTTTTCTTAAAACATGAAATGGCACAGTTGGCAGTCACAGATGGAAATATAAAGGATAAAATACTGTAGGTGCAGAATTTGCATTGCATAGCTCAGAGACACACACACAATTCACTTGAGCACATCATCATACAGAGCAGGCCATCAGGCTTTATAGCAGACAGTGATATGGAAATAAACGAACGATAAAAGTCTGTTTGGAAATATCTGCACTGTGGTATTCCAACAACTAACACAAATTAACAACCATTTGCTTTCAGACACTCCATATAAACCTGTGAAATTCCCATCATACCACAGACTGCTGCACGTCACGATCGCTGCAAACTCCAAGCATTCCAGCATCTCTGAATCAAGCCTGAGGGCAAATACTATCAGCTCAACCTGGCTTGAGAAAGAAACTTTCTCTCATCCTCCAGGCAAAAGCTTGATGGATGACGTCGAGAATAGCAATTCAGTTGATTTATTAAAGTGCAGTCATACTATGTGTTGTTACAGCAGGACAAATGAGGATACCTTAACAGGGGATAAACGGTAGTATAAGACTTTAACTATTTTGAACTTATCTGCCCGCTATGTATACAGTGGAGTTTCTTTTTCTCCCACTATGTCACGCACTCATTCCCTCAAACACGTAGACACCGGAACCAGTCTCTATGACAACCTCATGTTGCCACAGCTACAGAGTGAGATACTGAAATCAACAGGGACTGACTCACTTCCTCTTGCACCACTGATGTGTCTGTGTGTGCATGTAATGAGTGCACTGACAGGCCATAGCCTCTGTAAACTCCAAAATAGTAGTAATCTAAATACAGCAGAGCAGGGATTTCTACCCCTGATATCTAACTTTAATGTGTCCTCATATCACTTCAAGTCCTCACACATCTTTTGTGGTTCCTCAAAATGTGTGACTTGTTGAAGAGAGGTGTTATTACTTTTCTAAGCCAACCAAACTGGACCTAGAAATGATTTAGAATGCCCTTGGAACCACAACAATATGTTTCAAATCACTTAAAATGCATTAGCAACCACAAAGGAAAAAACATGACAATCACCCACAACACATTAGCATTTTGGTGGTGAAAAAACCCTACCAATCAAAAGTTTGTGGTCAGTAAGATTTTTTTTAAGAAATATACTTTTATTCATGCAATAAACTGTTCAAAAGTGACGGTAAAGATGTATAATGTTACAAAAGTCTATTTCAAATAAATGCTGTTCTTTTGAATTTTCTATCCATCAAAGAATTGTAAAATGTATAATGGTTTTCAAAAGAAAATATAAGATGAGAAATGTTTCTTGAGCAGCAAATCAGCACATTAGAATGATTTTAAGGATCATGTGACACTGAAGACTGGAGTAATGGCTGCTGAAAATTCAGCTTTACATACACAGAAATCAATCACATCTTAAAATACAATAAAAAAAAGAAAACAGCTATTTTAAATAGTGATAATATTTCACAATATTACTGTTCTCACTGTAATTTTTTTTAATCAAATAAATGCAGCCCTGGTGAGCATTAGAGACAAGAAGTCTTTCCGATCCCAAACTTTTGAATGATACTGTATTTTCTTGAACAATTATTCTCTCATGTCTTAGTTAATTAAAGGGATAGTTCACCCAAAATGAAAATTCTTTTCCTAACCCACATGTTGTACTAAACTTTTGCATTACACAAAAGAATATATTTTTGTAAATGTTTTCCAATGAAGTTTTGGACCCCCACTGTGTAGACAACAACAGCTGAAATATTCTCCAAAATATCTTCTTTTATGATCCAAAGAAAAAAAGGTCATACAGGTTTGGAATGATATGAGGGTGAGTAAATGATGACAGAATTTTGGGGTGAACTATCTCTTTAAAGTTTAAGCCGCAGAGTGAAACAGGAATTCAGAGCTAATTATTTAGAAATTCACTATAGTGGGTCTTGCTGGGACATGCAGTGAAGACACCCACAATCATGTGACAGGTATTCATCAGAGAGACATTAAACAACCACCTACACAAAGCTAAACTGCTATTTTAAGCGAAACACTCTGTGTTATCCGTCATGAATTAACATAACTGCCGAGACGCTGAAATGGAGAATTGGTCTCTTACCGTTTAGCCTCTTCCAAGTGGCACAGGTACTCATAGGCCATGTTCTGTTGACGCCGCTCATCCATCTCCTCAGCGGTGAGCCGCTCCATGCCGTCCAGAACAGCTAAAATTTAAGGGGCAGACACACAAGACATGAGAAGCACACACTTTGGATAGCTGGAGATATGGAGATGTGTTTGACACAAACCTACATATATGTTAATGCTACCATTCAAAAGTTTGAGGTAAGCAAGATTTTTTTTTTTTCATTCAGCAAAGAGGTATTAAATTGATCAAAGTGACAGTAAAGACATTTATAATGTTACAAAAGATTTCTATTTCAAATAAATATAGGTTTTTGAACTTTCCTTTCATCAAGAATCCTGAAAAGAATCTAAAAATTTTAGCATCACAACAGTTTTCAACATTGATAATAAGAAATATTTCTTGAGTAGCAAATCAGCATATTAGAATGATTTCTGAAGCACAGAAGAATGGAGTAATGGCTGCTTAACCCTTGTGTGGTGTTCATATTTTTGTTACTCAGCCAGTGTTCGTGGGTCTGGTAGACCCGCTGCATTTTTGGGTTTTTAATTCAACGCAATTAAAAAAAATTATGTTAAAACACTCAACAGAGGTTTACTTCATCCCAAGCAATATAAACAGCATGTATGTTTGATATTTGCCCTTTTCCTTTGTTAGATCACATTTATGAATTAAAGTGCTACAAACTTGTGCGGGAATGGCAGGGGCAGAAACACAAAACTCACACTCTCACAGACTCTCTCTCTCTCACACTCAATCACACACAAACACACCTACACATACTAATAGCAGGCCCAGAAAACAGGAGGACAGAGTGAAGGTACACAGGACCTAAAATTTCCACTCTTTTATTAGCCCCGGCCAATGAGTATAAGTTTGAAAAAATAATTAATCGTGTCATTTTTCTTTTGACAAAAAGTGAAAACGGGTCCCACAGACCCAAACACCATACAAGGGTTAAAAATCACATTTTACAACATTAAAATAGACAACTATTGTATATAATAATAATAATAATAATGATTCAAAATATTATTGTTTTTGCTGTATTTTTTGATTAAATAAAGGCAGTCTTGGCAAGCATATAAGCGCATATTTGTTCAAAAACCTACCGACCACAAGGTTTTAAACAGTAGTATACAGATATATTTGTCACATACTGTACATACTCACTAGATATAGTGGCAAATGGTTAAAATAAAATGTAATTCAACTGCGACACTCTAAACAAACCATTTTAGCAGTTTATGCAAACTTTGTAATAACATGTCTTGCATACCTGACCTCTAGCAACCTTAAGATCTGTGATTATTCCACATATTGAAATCATTTAATAGGGTTTAATGTCCTGTGGAAAAAGAAGATAAATCTAAGTATTACTGTAAATGGCTGCACATATTTCAGAAAGAAGAAAAAAAAAGAAGGAAACTTTGGAAAATCATATTTGTCTGTGAAAGTCAGAGTTGATGCCATATTGCCATATTTTTATGTGAATGAAAATGATGCTGTGAGGGACAAACTTACAGTCTTTTCAATAGTATATGCTGTATAAAAGTCCATCACATAGACTTTTCATGTTGTTAAACAACAATACAACAGTACTTCTATCCCTCACAGCCTCATTTTCATGCCTATAAAAAATGAAGTATGGCGACACCCTGTCTAAGTTATAAGATCTGAAAAAAAAATCCTAATTTCTGTCTCTGAGTTGTGCAATCAATGATAATATGATCTGAAATGTTATTTTCCACTTTATTTGTAGATTTTGCCAATGTGACCCTATTAATGTGCAAGATGCAATTCTAAGTCAAACTTCTGTTGGAAAACAAACATTAAGAAAATAAATCAGGCTGTAAAGCTCTAATTCTTACACTGGATTTCATCAGAGTCTGTGAGTAGATCCTTAACTGTCAATATTAAAGTTTAAACGAGAGTAAGATCATAACAGTATTGTAGTCTTGAATTATGAAGCCTCAAACAATAATTTGCCCTGCAACAAACTGCAAAGAAAGCCAATTCAAATGAAATGTTTGCATGTTCAGGCATGAACTAAACTATGACGAGGACAATCCTTAGATACTACGTCATTTCTAGTGATACCCTTCCTCAGTGACTGTTTTAGGTATTGCTCTAAAGGTTTCCCAAAAAACAAGACCGTTGATGCCATTTTTCCACTGGATACAGAGAAAAACAAAGTTTAGAAGGTTATAAAATTATATGATTCAACCACCAAATGATTGTTGCTCAGAGGTCAACAGACTCAAGCCTACATTACCCTACCTGTAAGTGGGTAATAACTAGTTTTAAAACATGTGAAATATGGGATTAATTTGTAAAACAATCCGTTTCTGTACAAATCATTCTCATTCATTTACGCACTGAAGTCTCTCAGAGTGAATTAGAGTGTGACACAGTTTGTGAACAGAGTTAACCAGAAGACCTACATTAACAAAAATAATGTTTGCTTAGTTTGTCATGCAAGTCAATCTTGAAAAAACAAAAACAGTGGGCAGAATAATTCTGTATGTGTAAACGTTACTGATAACCATACAGAATTATCACCTAAAGAGATTACTTGAAGGGTTAATTCACTGCTGGCGACAAGACTGGAGTAAACAGAAAAAGGGTTATGGTATTTCCTTTTGCCAAAAAGGTAGGAAAACTTCAACATCCATAATGCACTAGGCTTAATCGAACTGTCCCTGAACAGGGATACAAAAATGTGGAAGTATGCTGTGTAGTTTTCTCAAAATTCTGCCAGATAACACATTGTACATTATCAAGCAAACTTTTACTGACAAATAAATTGGCATATTGATGTGCAGGTAACAGGAGAGGAAAAATATTGTTCATTTACACACACACACACACACACACACATATACATACATACATACCATACATACATAATGAAACGCCCTTAACTGAAAATTGAGTGTTTAATCTTATTATTATACATTACTGACACTCTATCCTCCAATTTGATACTGTTAAGTGCTTTGACGCAATCTGTATTGTTAAAAGCGCTATATAAATAAAGGTGACATACATACATACATACATTTATATATATATATATATATATATATATATATATATATATAAATAAAATGTAACAATACAAAACTGGTTGAAAATATGTGACATACTCATTAAACTTTCTATTTACTTATACTATCATTTTGATTGTATAGTTTGATAAAACTTGTGCAGTTTAAAACATTGTTTCAGTCAACCAAATGTTTTTAACGAATCGGATGAGTGAGTGATTCGTGACTCGTTCATAACACGCCAAAAGACTCTTCTCCACCCACTGCTGTAACGATGCAACTTGCTGAAAGCGCCACTGAACGAATCAGCGAGAGATTCTAAATGAGTCTTTTAGTGAACTGATTTAAAAGATTCAGTGTACTAGGATCAATCACTATCCTCAGCATACTTTAAAGTAACATACTTTATATTTCAAGCTTAGATAAATAAGTGGTCTGGCAGCTATCATCTAGTAAAACAGATCCAAAATATTAGTACCAGAAACAGTTAACCGCCTTCACAGTAGCAAAGTAACTCTCCTTATAAGTCAGTTTGGTAATGGGGGTTTTACTCAGGCCAGGGGGGAAAATAAATAGTAGCGCGCGATACAAAGACGCTTTTTACCAGAGCTAGAGTCACTGGGAGGGACGTTTGAACTTCATTAAGGCGTTTATGGTGATTGGTTTTCTGCTTATAATAAAGACAACAATTCTAGGTGAGAGAGAGCTTCGTTGTGGACTAGATTTGACTACTTCTTTTCAAACGGTCTTGTCTAGATTACAGATCATCTATATACAGACAGTATATTGGCCGTGCACAGCCGTTTGATGCTCAGTTTATGTAATCTTGATTAGTACTGCGGTTCAGGAGACAGAAAGAGTGAGGATGTCGATACTTTATGTAAAATTACAGTAAAAACAACAACACGCTTGGTGGTTCAGAAAAGTTGTCCAGGTGATCCCGCTCGGTTGTGCCCTACACACTGTATTATAATGCGGAAGTTGTAAACCATGCCGATGCAAACTTGAGCATGGGCAATTGTATAAAATCATCAAAATCAATTAAATGACACTCTCTTTGAATTAAAGCATTTGCATTCAATAAAAAATGAATAGCTTTCTTGTAACACACTGAGCATCACGTTTCAGGAGAACGCCTGAAGAAAACGCATTAATACTTACACCCATATCTAGGACGGAAACCGTCTGTCTCGTCAGAAGTTGACATGTTTTCTCAAAAGTTTTACAAGTCGTATTTCCTTGTGAGTTCTCGATGCAGATCTCTGTCCTTTAGGATTTATATTTAGACCTCGAGAAGGCACCTCTGGCCCCCTTCTTACTTTGCTGAACAGTTTCAGCGACTTTTTTTCGTGAAAACCCACTGATGTCATGGGCGTGTTCCTTCCTAAATCCTGAAGTATGCGTTTCAGGAAACACCCATTTCAAGAATATCAGTTCAAAACTTTTAAATGTGACTGCAGCGCCCTCTACTGCCCACATCGGTCATAGTCTGCCACAGCACTCAGCGATTCTCCAGCAGGGGACCTCAGCAAACTTCCAAGGGGCCTTAGGATAACTAATAATTATTAATTTATATAATATTTGTATTTTAAATAAGTTATATTAAAAAATATTTAACTTAATAAAAAACAAATAAACACGTACAGTATAAATTAGGCTACATTATATTTAAATGTAATTTAATTGCAATTATAATTAATTTTAACTTTTTATCACAAAATTAATCAGAGTTAAGTAGTGTTATATTTTATTTGACACTACTTCTGTTAATAAACAAATATAAAACAATAGGAAATGTATGTATATACCGTTTAGCCTGTAGTATAGATAGATATAGATAGTAAGTTTCTCAAATAAGAAAGCTCCTACAAACGGCAGAATAATAACAAAAGTATAAAAGGCTGTTTCGTTTCAAATTGATGTTACACAGCAGGATTCCGGATATCACCTTCCAAAAAGTATTCCATATCAACGCAGCCGTAACCACTTATTTCGGCACCAGTGTGAGCTTCATTTAACTGAATAAATCACGATAGGCTATTGTATCAAATGGATGCTTTTAAGGGTCGTGTCAGTATAGGCTAAATATCTATATTTCCTTACATGAAATGTTATTTTGCTATTCTATTCTCTTCTATTCTATTCTGTTCGTGTTACTACAGCTGCAGTATGCCCGCAAATATGAGAACAGGCAGGAGAATTACCTATTGAACGTGCAATAAACTGCTTGTTTGTGCTCCAATCTCAGCGTCAGCTAAATAAATATCCTTTGCCCAATAATAACCCGATATAATCCGTTAACCGAAGTCAGGGCGGGGCATATCAGTTTATAAAACAGCCAGTGAAGTGTTAAGTAGCCCGTGTTTACTAAGTTACCCTCCACACCTCAGTGTGCTGTGACTGCAACCCGGGCAGCTGACTGGACTCAGGACCATGACGAGCTCAGAGATACTGACCGGACTGATCATAGTCGGGCTCTTTACTGGCATGTGCTCTGGACAAACTTCCCAAGAACTCACAGAAGACACACAACTGTCCCAACAGGAAACGGAGAACGAATTGGTGAGTATTCAGGAGGGAAAAAAACGCTTTTTTGCACGTGTTTATTTTTCTTTGTAGCGTGATATATTTTTATATAGGCCTAGCTAGTGAAACGTGTGGCCAATTATCTGAACCAAAAAATGAATACGTTGGTGAAGTGTCAAACTTGTTTGTGTTTATATTTGGGTTATTTTTTCATATATTTTCATTCATATCTCAAATTAAAAATAAGTTGAATATCCGGTTGCTTATGTTTTTGCATAGGTTGAGGCTATGACAGCACTTTTGGGGAGATATCAGCCTCATTTACCATCTTCAGAAAAACGTGGCATTCCACAGGTAAATTTTGCTCCATCTTTTTGTTATCTTCATTTTCTTCATATTAGAAGTTATTAAAAGTTTGCTTCAAACCAAACTTGAAATGATCTTCACATCTGATCATTCTTTCTCTGTTTCTCTTTAGTGTGTTGTGGGGTCCCGCTGTGCCATGAGACTGGGTCCACGTTTTGGGAAATTGTGTGAATGTGTCAGAGGATCTAACTGTAACTCATTTCTCTTAAAATGCATCTGAGTCATTAAAAAAGGGGCAAATCCATAATCCTTTCCTGAAGCTGTAAAGTCATGCACCTGAAAGAGGCAGTGGGTGGAAATCTGTTTTCAGAATCACTTGTGCAAGGTCTTTGACAAGCATTCATCAAAACGCAGCATGACAAGTTATAGCATGGGATTAATGTGTTTATTCATTAATATTTTTAATGGTTGTCTTGTGTTATCAATAAACATGGATATTCTTCATCTTATTGTCTTCATGAATTATGCATCTGTTTAATACACCCTTAACAAACAAAAACCAAAATGAATTAGTATCAGTATTTACCAATTCTGAAATAGCTTGGAAAATATAATATTAAAAAATAGTTTCAGCAAATATTCAAATAGAACACAAGCAGCTGGATTGTAAATTGAGGATGAAAATGGAATGGATGGTTCTTTTTGTCCATAATGACTCAATAATGATATTATGTCTTCACCTACATATAAAATAGAGAGATTTTTTTAGTGGGTATACGTGAGTTCCAGCGCACTGAAAACTTTTAGACCAATTAATAATAATACCACATACACAACTATATTATGACAATATTCAATAATATACTGTATATACACACCTTTGACAAGGATGTACAGCCAGCAGAGGTGTTGCTCTTCAGACAGTAATAGGGGGTGGGGCTATACAAATTGGCAAGCCAAATGCATTATGGGCAATGTAACTCATTTTCTCACTGTGAGCAACTGGAACATTCTAACCACCCCCCATCACAAATCGATTTGCAGAAATATATGCAATAATTTAGTCTACAGAAAATGAGAAGTATAAAGCGCAAAACTGCAAAATGTGACTCATTGGCTACAGATGCACATCAGAACTCAATGAACTAGGAAATTACTAATTTAAAGAACCTGTAGTTTCATTGCCTTTAGGAATAATAGTGATGGTTTTCCTGAATGCTTTCTGCCCAGACAATAAAATGATGTTAGTACAGTGCAGTGTTCACAGAATTTCAGTTCATGAGGGCATCCAGGCCTTAATGTTTGGGTTTAGTTTCTCTTGATTACAGTCAATCATGGTAAAACCCAGGGGTTCAATATAGTTACTCAGTGCAATCTAGGCCATGTCCCAATTGATCTAGAGAAGCAACAATGCCCTCTGAGGTACAATAGAAAGCATATTGTTAGGCAGGTATAATGTACCAGATGGTGTCCCATCTTAGGCTTTCCTATTTCTTACATTATTCTGCTGAAATATTCAAAATAAGTTTTCTCTGCTGTCACAATTAAGTCCAGAATACAACCTATTCAAGAAAACTAAGAGTAATACTTTAAAAATGCAATGAATAAACCAAATATAGTTATTATGACTCACAGTAGCTGTGAAATAGAAAGTAAAAGGCCTACATTTATTTGAACCTTTCTTGGACACTTTGTGCTGATGAATGATTAAAGATTATGAGCTATTCTTCAGTGCTGGATGTTGTCATTTATGCATGACTTGCATTTAGCTGTATGACTTGTATGAGGCTCTGTAACAAGACTGCAGTGTGAATGTTTCCCTGGAGAAAGTGCACAGTCAATATATTGGTAGTTGAGAGTGCAACTTTCTCGTCCATTTCTTGAAATCATCCCCTTGAGATACAGTGGTGCATTATTTAGGTGTCCTGTGTAATACACACAGACTCTGGCACTATAATGACCCCTAAATAATATGTTTAACCTGTTAGTCATGAGCCAAACCACTGAATTATTCATTGTTCCAGTGTTTCACTGAATGATATTATGGTGTAATACTAAATGCGCTGCACAATTGTGTTGTTTTATGCCTCAGCTTTCATACCTGTAAAAGGATTTTTATTTTTTCAGGGCTTGACATTAATATATGCTTTTAATGTATTTAAATGTATGTTTTATTCACTAAACAATGATGGTTGTTGTGCAGAAAAATCTTTCTTGAAACTGCATTATATTAATTTACAGTGCATTTACAGTTTGATTGCACAGTATAAGACATTTAACATAAACAGTGAGATTTGATTTACTCTGACATGCTAATTACGTTGTTTAACCCATAATGACCGGAGTGATTACATGTTTGTGGCTCATAACATTTCCGGCAGTCTGATTAAACACACAGAGCAATACAGTTAATGCCTTTAGAGAGGCATGTTTGCAATATGTTATTACAAAATTAAAATATTTAGCAATTTTTTCATCACTTTTATTATGACAGATGCTTTAGTGTTTGAAAATACGTCTGTAATATTATTAAACTACCTGTGAGCTGGAAAGGGACTTTAACTAGACCTCAGCATCAATATTTCTATCACCGCACAGTTTCTTACGTCACTTTTCACAGGCTGTTTAATGCAGCATGAAAATGATCCATCACCAACAAGGGGATGGCAAAAGTAGGTTTTTTGATTCATAGAAGCCAACAATATTTATAATACATTGCATCAGCTGAGAATGTGAGAATGGGAGTGTTTGATCTCTTTGCACACGCTACTTCATCACAGCAAAAGCTGTGGCATAATACAAATTTAATGGTTTTTTTTCCCCCCTTTCTTTTAGTTAGTTGGACAATAAATAATGAGTGGTTACTCACTACTCATTCAGCTACTAACTGCACTTTAAATCATCATTCTTCACAAGATAAATATTCGTATAAATGCACATTTAGTCAGTTAAGTATTTAATCACTATTTAATTTCAACATACTTTACAGGTGTGATTGCTGTAAACACAATATTGTCCAAATACTAATGCAAACAATAATATCTGAAAATATATCCAATGAGTTGCCAGTATTGGTAATATAAATAATAATAAAGAATAATAAATGTAATGAAAATATAATAAAATAAACTTTCAACAAGACAGTAATGAACATTTTGTTACAGATACTGAAAATATTCTGGTCCAGGTAACTGTTGAAAATGAAGATCATAGCAGTAATTGGTTTCTGAGGGTGTTCAGCTCATTTGAGTCCTGCTGTGACAGATGCTTGATGACTGTCCACCCTCATAACACTTGCATTTGATCTTTTTCTGATGGTTTTCTGACATGTGGAATGAAGTGGGAAAGTTTTTCAAAGTATTTCATTCTTGTATAATGATATGTAAGGCAGTAGGAGAACGTGTGCTCTCTGTATCAACCTCACTGACTCTTTCTTCCTTTTGAAGCTGTGCTTGTAGTTTCTGTTTTTTCAATGGCTAGACTGTGATCAGCTCTATTTAGTGAGGATCTGTTTCTGCTTTGTGCAGTATCTCTAAAAGTGAAAAGATATTTTACCCTTCTATTTGAAGCCATAACAATCCAATTTACCACGATCTGTACTTTCATTGTCCTAAAATCCATTTTTACAAGTTATGATTTTTTTATTTCGCATATATGTGTATGTATATATATATATATATATATATATATATATATATTTTTTTTTTTTATAAAAAATTTTAAAAATAAAATGTAAAAATATACATTTTGCCTTCTATGTATTGTAATCCAAGAAAATACATTTTAAGAAAAACTCATTTGTTATCTGTAACGTGAATATATAACACATTTGAATAAAAATCAGCAAGGAACATATTTTACATTGTTCAAAAAAAAAAAAAAAAAAAAAATATATATATATATATATATATTACAAATGTTACAATGTATTAAAAAATGTAACATTATTAAATCGTTATAAATCCAATCTGGGTCTCTAGTAAGCTGTTAATTTCTGTTAATTTAGCCTGTAAAATACTGTGAGATTGGAAATGTATTTTCTTGCCTCTGAAACACATTTTGAACAAATATTTTGGTGTATATGTAGGCTACAGCACAGCATGTACAATATGAGACCTTTTTCTTTATATGCTTTTGCAAACTATTGTTTCCCTCATTGCATAATTCAAGTTAAATAACATTTAGTGAAGTACTTTGTCCTCATAATGAATCTAATAACAAGTATCGTTTTTGATTTGTAGCTATTCGTTGTTTTCATTGAGCACTAGAGGGCATTGTTTGTTTACTTATTGTCAACATCGAGTTATTTTATTGCATGTATAGTCTATTCTACGAGGTCAGATTAATAATGTTTCAAATGCTCAAAAATAATTTTAAAAACAAAGACATTACAGAGCCTCCTTTATTCATTAAGAACATAATGAGTTTTTTTGTCAGACGCTTAATAAGGTTTGGTCTGAGCAAAGGAACTGACCGTTCCGAACTGTATTCAAATCAGCCAAATTTTCATTTCCAATTTTCTCAATCTCCCAAATGTTATTAAACGGGTGAAAAGCAAATATAGCCGAGATATGATATCCGGCTCAGAATTCCATAAAACGTATAATTATGAAATTGCAAACATCAGAAGCGAGACATTCCAGCAGAGGAAGATAACATAACACCGTCAGAACTGAAGCCATCTCTTCCAATGGCTTTATCAGTCCTCAGCGGAGGGAAGCAGTTAGTGAGAGACTGAGTGAGTCATTAAGTCTGCAATAATCAGCTGCTCACTTCTTTAATTATTTATGCTGTGTAATTACGCTTCTGTGGAACTGGTGGAGGAGTCTGGCAAAATGAAGAAGCTTGTTTTTCAAATAAATGCTCATTGGATGATGGAAACTCAGTTTAGTGATGGAGAGGATGTTGCTTGACGTGACACTTGTGTGTTGTGTTAATGAACAGCTTCCTTGAGTCACTTAAAGAGATACTTGCAGTCCATCTAAAGGCTGCTCGGCTGACACTCATCATTCTGTACCCTTTGTATCTTGCAGATCATCTTCTCTCTGTGACAAGCCACCCAAACCTGTCCTGATTTCTTCCTGGCTGCTGTGAAGATGACAGGAACTTTGTTTTCAGAAGAGGCTTCTGAGGCTCACTGGTTCTGTCTGAGAGAACATCATATGGACTGAACACTTACAACATTACACTACTGTTTTACTCAAAGTGTTTATTTATTAAGAAGGTTATGAATACACCACAGACTATACAAGACAGACATTCTTATGTAACTTCTCCCTCGTCCACAGGAGTTGCCTTGATGCCAGAGAAACAAATATTTTATATATAAACATTAATATTTACAATATAAAATGTTAATATTATATAAATGCATATATGTATGCAAGTGTTACTTTCATATTATGTTTAAATGCTACATGTATATTAATATTTGTATATTTAAACTATTTATAAGTGAATGTATATGTATGTATATAATTGTCAGGTTACACTTTATTTTAAGGTATCCTTGTTACAGTGTAATTATACATTTAAGTACTGAGTAATATTACATGTATGGTTAGCAGTAGGATTAGGGTTTGGTTTTTATGTAATTATGTAATTATATAATTAATTGTTATTATAATAGTAAGTGCATGTAACGTGTAACAAGTACACCTTAAAATAAAGTGTTACATTATTATTATTATTATTATTATTATAAAATTCTATATGAGCCAGTGGTTCTTACAGTTTCAGCTATAGTTACAGATTCTTACAAATTTGTTTTAAAAAGTCTTTATATAAATGTAAATGGTAAAATTCTTATAAAATAATTTTATAGAATTATTATTATAAAATTCTATTAAAACATTCTATAAAACACACAAACACACTATATAAAAATATAAATTTATATTTATTTATATTTTTATATTTTGCACACATATATTTATAAACACATTTATATAATTTTATATATAGTGCAATTGAGCATAAATATGAAAGTAACACATGCATATATATTTTAAGCAATTTTGTGTTTTAAAAGGTCTTTATAGAAATGTAAATGATTATAATAATTATTATTATAAAATTCTCTGCACCAGTGATTATATAGTTTAATTTTCAAGCAAGTTTGAGTTTTAAAAGGTCTCTGACACAGCAGTTTTCTTGGAGAGAAGAATTCCTCTACATGCTATAGAAGTCACCCAAAATTCTTCCTTTGAATTTCTTGGCATTTTCTGTCCTCCTCAGCCCGCATTATTCTGTTATGTTGGCGTTAGCTTAAAGATGTGAAGCTTTTGTCTAAAAATGGATTTGAAGAGAGTGGGTGGAATGGAAGTGGAGTCATTAAGCAATATTATAAAGCTTAACGCCACACACACGATAGCTATACAGTACAATTACGGAGATAAGCAACTCCTCATCAGAACAAACAAAGCTTTGTAGGCAGGGAAGAGTAGAGGCAGATTTTTCAGAGACCCCTAATTACCTCACAATAACGCACAACAACTCAGACTGCGGACCCCGGTATGTGTGGACAGCCTTTCTAACAATTTTGTGAAAATATCACATGCTTTTTGCCCCAAGCAGAAAAGAGTGGATGTAGAAAAGCTTTCGCTCTCTGTATTTGAAGTGAAACGAGGACAGTTTGGTAGAACAAATAAAACCAATGCAATATGCATGTGACAACGTCAGTTAAGAACAAACATTTTAACAAGACAAATGTCAATCCCATTAAAGTCAACAATGCTTGTTATTCTTCAAGGGCTACACTGCTGTTTTGATGCCTCGGAAGCAAAGATGTAAATGGAACGGTTTAATTATTGATCAACTTAAACAGAAAGCATGAAAAAATGATTAAAACACAGATTACATATGAGCTCAAGATCCCCTACCAAACCTGCAGGAACAGAACGTCGCACAGTGTTATTTAAAGAAGCGTATCGTATCCTTTGCTTTGCTCTGTGTACTTTTTTCCCTTTAATCTTCTCCTTAGGTATGACAGGCCGAATACAGACTTTGCAATCAAACAAGCTCGTTCACATCTGCTCCTCTTGTTTGGCTCTTATTTATCATTCTTTGCCTCATCTAGACCCTGAAACACTCGAATTGCTCTTTTGCTTTGTGCTTGACCATCTCATTTGCTCTCTAGAGAGTCTTTCTGATAGAGGTGAGACAGGTCAGTTCCAGTACAAATAGGCTCTTGCTGCTGTAACAGCTTGCATAATAATAGCTATAGTGATTTTAATCCTGAGTACATGACAACACTCTTCTTTGACAGATCTTGAGTGAATCGTCTCATAGGAAACCCAGGACATTGATGGATGCATCTGTTAAGGAAACAGACTAACAGGCAAAGCTTCTGCTGTTAGCCTAATGACTGACGTAATCAGTGGACTGAAGTGTGGCCGTCACTGACACATGAGATAATCTTGAATTCAATGAAGTGACCTGATTCTGTGTCTCTCACCATGCTGACATCTAACATTACCCACTGGCCACTTCACAGCTTGATTAACTGACTTGAGTCCCATTTATCAGCTCCATTTTGGGGTTTTAGAATCTAAAGGCTGTCTGAAGCACGACTGTTTGGGTCTGAGTGTTGACTCCCTCCCTCTGACATAATGGGAAGTCTGTGTTGTGCACTGACAAATGAGGGTCTGGCACTAACAAGGGACCTCTGGCGCTGTGGTAAAGTGTTACAGCCCTCCGAGTAATTGACAATTCAGATGCAGATCTTTGCTCTCTATGGGCTGTTGCTATGCTGAAGCTCTGAATCTGCACGTTTTTTGTTATCCTTTATAAACCAGGTTTGATTAAGAAATATCAGAGTGCTTTTCCGAATATAATCACGATTTTGACTGCCTTTGGATGAGTAGCGAGTGTGATTTTAGTTTTATACAGTAACAAGAGTTTAATATTGAGTAACTTACATTTTAGATTAGTCTAGTCTAGTTTTTCTTTGGCAACAAAGTAGTTACACGGTGGTGTTTCGCTATTGAATGAATGAGTGTTTTTGAATGATTTGTTGAAGGAATGATTCAATGACTCACTAATAAAGACAAAGGACCTATCACAATACTTACACTTGCAGTCTTTGCATTTTACCAGTTGTCTACTTACATTATATATTTCCTGTATATTCAAGTGGGCATTAAATAGACAGTTCACCCAAAAATGAAAATTCTGTCCTTAATTACTCACCCTCATGTCGCTGCAAACCCGTAAGACGTTCGTTCATCTTCGGAACACATATTAAGATACTTTTAATGAAATCCAGAAGCGTTCTGACTCTCCAAAGACAGCAATGCAACTGAAACTTTTCATGGCCCAGAAATGTAAGGACATCATTAAAATAGTCCATGTGACATCAGTGGTTCAACCATAATGTTACGAAGCTACGAGAATTTTCTTTCTTTGCGCACAAAAAGTATTCTTGTAGCTTCATAACATTACAGTTGAACTACTGATGTCACATGGACTATTTTAACAATCTCCTTACTACCTTTCTGGGCCTTGAACGTGGTAGTTGCATTGCTGTCTATGTGGAAAGCTTTCGGATTTCAAAAATATTTAATTTGTGTTTTGAACAAAGGTCTTACGGGTTTGGAACGACGTGAGAGCGAGTAATTATTGACAGCTTTTGATTATCCAATGGGACCTACTTACATCATAGTGTTGTAAAATTGCAAGTTTTTAAAGAGCTTTATTTAGCTATTTTGATTGATTTTCAGTACTTTACACTTTAAAATAAACCTCTAAATGTTTGTTAAGTAGTACCAATGCAATAGATTACACAATTTAGTAAATGTGAGGCTTCTAATTAAGTCATAAAAAGCAGTTGCAAACATTGTACAAAAGACACATACTCATCTCTGCACCAGTAAAATGTGCAAATCTTTACGCTTTACTACCAACTAGAAATCTCAAAAGTTTGTGGCACACGAGTTCCTGAATATGATGAATAATGGGATATACTTAGCTTGAAACAGGCCCAATCACGTCTTTCGTTCCTAAAGGCCCGTTCACACCAAGGACGATAACTATAAAGATGACAGTAAAGATATAGTTCTAAAAATCGTTCGCAATATAAAAAAAAGCAGAGTCCACACCACAGCTATAACAATAAAGGCACAGAGAAATGATATCGTTGGAATCACTTTCAGACTGATTTTTTCAGCTAATGAAGGATACAAACATTGACACCCAATCAGAATCCATCCTGCTATAACGAGCTCGAGAATTTAAAGCGGCAGACGAGACTGGTTGAATGAGCTATTCAATGACTTACTTATATAAACACTTGTCGCCGCCTACTGACGTAATGATGCAACCTACAGAAAGCATCGCTGAAAAATTACCACTACTAACGCACAGACTTATGTTATTGTATACTTTATACTCCTATTTTTATTCCTTTATCTTCTTCTTCCAATCTGTTTTTAAGCATTCAGATCATTAAAACGACTGCTGATGACTGGCTGGAGAGTCTTATGAATGAACCTTCATGGTAGGTAAATGTGACTTGAATCCACCAAACAGATGTGACACAAGTATGTCAGGTCTTAATTTACTTATAATTTTTCAACATTACAGAGGCAATAAGGCTGTAATGCACTTAACTTGATCACCTGAGGGAAGAGGGAAATCACACACCCACACAAAATCAATTCCAACGTAGGGGTCTTTCCAGCTCAAGCAATTTGACTCTCTCAGGAGGATTCATAAGGTAGGAAAAGGGTGGGAGGTCATCGACATGCCAGCCAAAGGAGAAAATAAACATCTTTGAACGAAAACAAATGTACCAGGATCTTAGAGCTTGGAAGAATACTGTGATAAGTCAGGAAGATAATGAATTCTGATCTCTCCCACACAACACTCCTGCATCGTCTTTGCGATTTGCCTTCAAAGGACAAAACCCATCTTCTTCTTCACTGCATATACAAACAACCTCCTTCAGTGGCTCAGGAAGCTTGTTTCTAGAGCCCATTAATCTTAATGGGAACTTAAAGGTGAGAGTTTATTATTAAAAGATGTCAGACTTCCTTTGTTGTGGCTGTTTGGCAGAAGATATGTTATTTCCTCAACTTAAATCAGAGCCAAACCTTATTAGAGAGTGGCAAACCTTCACCGAACTGAAAGATTACAGCAAACTACCATTTACAAATTGTCAAGTCAAATTGTGCATGAAGTCTGCCTGCACAACAGTAGCAATGTTTATGCGCAGTTTACTGCAACTGCCAGTGTGTATTTTAGGTTATGTTCCTTTCAGCCATTCTCACACTTGGTCTGGATTTGACACCCTGTGGCAATCCTGTCCTATCCAGTAATCATCTTTTCAAAAATGGTCTACACTGTTTTGACAGGAATGACACCCTCGGGACCTTATTTTAGCAGTGTGGAGAAATGTTATGCGAATAATGACTGTGAAAAGTGGAATATTTTTCTGGTGTTAAACCACTGACATGCGTCCTTATGCATATGAACTATCTGCCTGCACAAAACTGAATAATTTTTCTTGGAAGAAGATGAAAATAGAGCTCATTTGACTTGAGTGGTGAGCAAAACTACCCCAACAATGGTCGTATTAATAAACAGGTAACCGTGCTGAGGGAAAAGTTTCTGACAGGCAATAATACATGTGGTAATTGGAATGATATGACTCACGCAGCCCACAGAGCAGTCAGACGGACCTGGTTTGATTCTTGCCTCTAACCGACAAAAGACCAGATCAAAGTGAGGCTTGGCTTTGCATTAATCAGCAGGAATCAACAAAATAACACGTTCTGTGCCTAGAGTAGGATTAATCAACAAAAATGGTCAAGCATCTTTGATAGCAGCCACTTATAAATAAATTTGTTGGCCATTGAAAATGTATTAACTAACTCCATTCTTGTTTTTAGGACATTGCGTTTAAGAAAAATTGCATTTTTTTTATTTTGTCCCGGTATTTTGCAGGTTTTCTTTTTGGCAAGCTACTGATGTTCCATTTTCAATAAAGGCAGCTCCTGCTATGCAAAAAACTGACAAACCTGAGATGAATGCGAGTAGGACAGCTGGTATAGAGGGACACTTAAGCTTCACCATCTTTATCACAAATGTGTACATTCTTCCATTACTAAAAATAAGTATTATGGTCATGCAAAACTTAAATGCCACTGTTTTTGTTAAGTAAATGCAGATAAAGCGAGCCTTTTTCAAATAATTTGCCATTTGGAATTGTTTTTAAAAAATATATTCAAATATTAATGTCATCCATAGAAGAAAGATTGTGGTAAATTTTCACATGGGGATTGTTTTTTCTTCTCTAATTCTTTAATATACTAATTTGCTTTATTATCATAATACTTTACTAAAGCTGTTGGGTAACAAGCGAACACAGTAAAATCACATCAGCATAGATTTAGAATTTAACTGAAAGTCATAAAAATATATTCTCTGGACAACAGTATTTTCATAAATTGCAAAAAGTGATGTTTCAAATGTCACATTTTGCTGTTTTATTTATTGTTTTGTGTTGAAAATACCCAGTTTAAACCAGATTCAGTCTTACACATTTTCTTCCAGTCTGTTGGCTGGTTCTAACTGGCTTTGGACACTTTTAATGGTTTAATGTTTGAATAACTGTATCTTCCTTCCTCTACATTATTGGTAGAAATGTTCAAAAGTCTTCAAAAGCCAATATTTTCCTATATATATATATATATATATATAGTGATTTTCAAAACTAAACCTGATGTAAACAGTGTTAGAACTAGCCCCATCTTCCCTTTTCCAAAGTGGATCTGAAATCTGTTTCATACTTCTTTTTTATGTATCCAACGTGACTTAAAAAATCCTGCTAAAAACAATCAAGAAACAGAACCATATCTAATCATTTGTAAACATTTCCAGCATAAGACTTGTTTTCCTCCCCTCAGACGTCTTTCTGTCTTGTTTTGGACATAAACTCGCCAGCTTTACGCAATGAGTCATCGTCGGCGTCCTTATTACGCATGGACAAAAATCAATGTGTAAGGTGGAGAAAAACAAGGACTGAAGTGAGTGGTGTGTCAGTGGTGTGTCAGTGGAGCACATATAAGCTGATTGGACCGCGGGAAGCGAGTGTTCACTTGAATCTCAGTGCAGAGGACGCGTTCAGTCTTGGCTGTGACCATGGAGAGCTCCAAACTCTGGACCACAGCGTTGGCATGCGCTGTGCTGGTTTCCTGCATTCAGGGTGCTGAAATGGACTTTGACAACGAATCCGACTTAGAAACTAGAGCTTTGAGAGAGTTTTACCCGAAGGACCCGAACCTGACCAACGAAAAGCAGCTCGTAAGTATTGAGTAATTCTCGGCGCATAGAAAGCAAATGTACCCTTCTTAAAAAGATTTTAATGATACTTACTTGCATTAAATGACTTAAACATGTTCACAGCTCGGGGCTTTACATGACGTTCTGGAGAAACTGCAGAGTAAACGCATCTCACTTTGGGAAAAGAAGTTTGGGCGCGTTCCTACAGTGAGTAGCACAAAACAGGAGTTGTATGAGATTTTTGTGTTTATTAATAAAATAAAATAATGCGATGCCTCGATTAAAATCACGTATTTACTATTAACAAAACGCTGATAATGATTTATCTAACATTTACGCTTTGCTTTCACATCAGTGCGACGTTGGGGAGCAATGCGCCATCAGGAAAGGATCAAGAATCGGCAAAATGTGCGACTGTCCACGTGGAGCGTTTTGCAATTACTTTTTGCTGAAATGTTTGTAAAGATGAAAATGGATTGTGAACTGGAAATATACACATGATATTACAGATATTTATACATTATGTGATTTCTATTTTTATGATTATGAAGTGCTATGAGAAGAATAAATTTGAAAGATTGTTTAATTATTTGCTGCTCTTGATGTGTAATTAAACCTGAATAAACTGTGTGGACTTTTGTTTTCTAAGGCAGTCTGTGTTTCCTCTAGTTAATATAATAAATGTTTTGCGGTGGCATATAAACAAAACATTATGCACTGTGAAAAAAAGGCAACTTACTAAAATAAAAAAAAAGTTTAATAAAAAAGCTTAAGTATAATTACTATCTTCTAGTAATATCAAACTGGCAAACTGCAATATAAAAAAATACTGGATTTTTTCAATCAGTTTGAACTACAGATGAAGAAAATTGAGTTAAAATCAAGTAAACTGAAAATTAAAAATTAAATATAAATTACTAAAGAATCTAATAAGTTATTGTAACGTTTAATCACTGATGGAAATTATGATAAACATACTGCTATTGCTGGTTGGAAAACAAATACATAATTATATGATTACCTAATAGACATTTACACTGTTCACTTAGATAAGGCAAGACATCAAGAAGAAAACAATGTCAAATTTGTGTATTTAAGCTATTGTTTTGAAATTACTTCAGCATTACAAATCTTATGTATAACCTGGAATGAGATGTGAGACAAATTTAAGTGAATTAAAAGAAATAGAAAATCAAGGTGATGTGTTTAATAAAACACATTCCCTGAAACTCCATCATTACAACAATATAATGATGAGTTTCGGAGAATGTGTTTTATAAAAGTTTACAGTTCCTTGTCATTTTCTTCAATTTGTCTCACACATCTCATTCCATCCGCATGCATGATTTCAACAGCTTAGTTATAACAAGGGTTCAAAATATGTGACATTTCTGTATTACAAAAAGCCTCTGACTCATAGGAGAGAATGAGGAAAAGTGAGCAGTTAGTACAGCCTGTCTCATGATTAGCTCTGCCTGAGAGGATGAGTCCAGCTTGCAGCCAAGCAGAAAAACACACCCAAATTCCCTCAAATGTCAAAGTCGCCACTTAAATGGGCGCTTTCACTCCTTGTTAGTTGATTTACAGTTGTTAACATTTTACAGATTGTTTAACATTTGCCAGTAGAAGAGCAGTGGAGAACGATGGGTAATATGTGTTCCTTGCTGGCACTGAGAAACAGGTCAAAAAATCTTGGCATAAAAATAGCATGATGGGTCTAATTTTATATAACACCAGTCAAACCATTGTGCACCTTCAAGCCATTTAATATTCAGATATCATAATGATTTTTCATCATTCAAAGTTATTCATTTCATTGTGTAATTGTATTCGGGTTGCTGGAGAGGAAGCGAATTGATTATTTGGTGTAAATATGAGCAAAGCGGCATGTGATGTGTAATAAAACTGTCATTTGCTTTAGGTAATAATTAGATCTGCTCTTTTACAACTACAATCTTTACATGACCACTAAGGTTATGTAACCAATTTTATACTCACATGACTATTCCTGATAGGACATATATCCAAATAACTGATACACGAGACACATTTAGGCTAAATCTAATGATATCCCTTTAGTGTTCACAATTTTATGCCCTATAAATTGGAATTGATTAAACATAGCCAACAAATATGTAAACAACATGTATTATAGCTGGAGGCAGATTAAATCCTGTAGAAGAAAAACTGGTAACACTTTAGTTTGTTTGAATTCTCATTATTAACTAGTTGCTTATTATCATGCCTATTATGAACATATTGGCTGTTTATTAGCACTTATAAAGCACATATTCTGCATGACCATATTCTACATCCCTAATCCTACCCAATACCTAAACTTAACAACTACCTTACTAACTATTAATAAGCAGCAAATTAGGAGTTTATTGAGGCAAAGGTTGTAGTTAATAGTTAATAATGAGAATTGGTCCACAAACTAAAGTGTGACTGAAAAAATGTGTTTTAACAAAAAATCATTTTCAATTATAGCTGCAAATGGCATATTATTAGAGACAAACCATCTTTTCAAATGTGTCTTTGATATTTTTACAGCAAAGTCCATCTTGAATCTTGAAAAAGTTTACAGCAATATATATATACTTTTGTCAAAATCGACAAAAGAAAAAAAAAAAAATCTCTATAAAAACTATGTGAAGCATTTATGTCGACACTTGTTAAACATTTACATTTTCATTTGCAACTACAAAATACATAAATCCAGAGGTATTTTAGGTCAATTGGTCAAAATTGGCAATTCCAAACTGTTTTAACTGGTTTATGTCTTTGCAACATTTTAATAAATGAAATGTCTTTACACACACATATATAAATATATATATATATATATATATATATATATATATATATATATATATATATTTTTTTTTGTGATGAGGGTCTTAGGATGATACACTATATTGCCAAAAGTATTGGGTTGCCCTCTTCTAATGAACAGGTTTGACTACTTTAGTAATTTCCATGAGTATAAATCTTAATGTTTAAGCATATAATGATATTCTAGGAAATTGTGTGCTTCTAATTTTATAGCAACAGTTTGGACAGGACCCTTTTCTTTTCTATTCTATTCTATTCTATTCTATTCTGACAATGCCTCTGTGTATAAGGCAAGGTTCAAAAAGGAAATTATTGATTCAGTCAGTGTGGAAGAACTTGACTTGTCTGCATAAAACCAAGTCCTAATCCCAGTTGAACACCTCTGGTGTGACTGTAAATGCAGAGCTTGAGCCAAAAACTCATCAACAAACTCCAATGACTTGTACATATGGGTACAGTCATTTTAGACACTTCCAAAACTGTTGCAAAAGAGATGGAAATACAATTTTTAAATACATGAATGATGTTCCCATGCTGTTGTTGCCACAGATTTGGAAGTGCATTTTTCTGTTCTAAAGAAGGAGGTGTCCCAATATTTTTGTCTATATAGTGTATGTACAAGTCATTTGTTGGCAAGTCATTTGAGTTTTTGGCTCAAGGCCTGCATTTACAGTCATACCAGAGGTGTTAAACTGGGATTAGGACTTGGTTTTATGCAGACCAGTCAAGTTCTTCCACACTGACTGAATCAATCATTTTCTTTTTGAACCTTGCCTTATACACAGAGGCATTGTCATGTTAGAATAGAAAAGGGTCCTGTCCAAACTGTTGCTATAATATTAGAAGCACACAATTCCCTAGAATATCATTATATGCTTAAACATTAAGATTTGTACTCATAGAAATTACTAAAGTAGTCAAACCTGTTCATTAGAAGGGGGCGACCCAATACTTTTGGCAATATAGTGTATGTGCCAAGTTTCAAGTGAATCAAACCAACAGCCTTGGAAGAGTTTTTTGATTCAAAATATCAGAAAAATCACCTGGGGTAAACTGTAAATCCAGAATCTTTTGATTCTAGGCCTTATAGTTAGAGAGTTATGAACTAAAAAGCAATTGTACTTATAATAATGCCATGTCTGATTAAGAACCATCCCATCAAGTTTGAGATTTCTAGAGATTCAAGATTTTTTATTTTTAAAATGTCACTACCAAACAAAACAAAAACGTACGGATAGGCGAAGATGTCACATCTTCTTATGAAATCAGAAAATAACCCCAGTTAAAACTCAAGTGAATCTAGCAGTTTCTGAATCATAGACTGAGATACATTAAACCAAACACTTACACTTCATTGATACTTTTGCTTGAACATTAATCACTGGTTTGAAACGGACGGCAGTTTTTATTTGACATTCAAAGTATCTGCTGAGGTCCACAACAACAGCAACAACATTACCAACATTACCATCACAGTGTATGACCAAGAAAGTGGTTATTATATGTATTAATAAATAAAAATGTCCAATATATGTGAAAAAAAAAAAAAACAGTGTCATGAAATTTAGATATCAAGCTAACAATGAGATTTTATTTCTTTACTGTATTATTACATTACTAATATTTACTGTAATATTTTCTTCTAACAATCAAAACTGAGTCTAACCATTACAGTTTTGTTACAATTTTTGTATTAATGCAAGATTTATTTTTGTGAATATTATCCTTTTGATAACTGCAGACTGTATATTCTTAATGTGATGCTTTAGAAATAAATAAATAAATCCAAAGTTATTGACATTTTATCAAATAAAATAGCAGCTTTTGAAACCACAAACATTTTTCAAGGTCGGACTTAACTACAACCACAGTTATGGATGTTCAACAACCATGAAGATCTAAACCATCTAAACCTCAAAACCACAAAAAAAAACTCTGAAGCAACAGCATAAGCATTTTACAAGGCACAAAACTCTTTTTTTTTTAACTATAAACATACCAGTCCTTCCCCATTGTGCCAGTCTGAATGAGAATACCTGAAATCTGAACAAATGAAACTCTTTGGAACTGCACTGAAAAACGTCTCCACGGTTGCCACAACTGAATCTACAACTTTATATCATTGTGGCAGAATGAAACTCTACTGGTCTTCCTGAAAGGGGTAGCTGAGAGCTGGAGGGAAAACTTGGCTCCTGGACTGTTCATCCAGCAGAACCAAATCGTCAAAATCTCGTCCTCTGAATCTGCGACGGCAAACTTTCACCGTCACTTTTTGCCCTTGAAATACTTTGAGTGCTTCTTTGGAGGCCATTGCCCTGGCGGCAACCTCATCACGCCCGTAGCCCGTGCCCATGTAGACGGTGCAGCAGCGCAGTTCACAAACCTGTCCTTCTTTCTGGGCACGTCCCATAGGCAGGTCAGGAATGTCTTTGAGTGGGACAAACACAGAGGTAAGATTGGCCTTGCATGATTCCACACAACTGCGCAAGATTTCAAAGTGTTCCAGGTTGGGGCCAAAGCCACCAGCAGACACAAGCTTCCAAGCAACTGCCTTATAGAGTCGATTAAAAAAGGGCTGGCGTTCTGCAGGAGCCCCTGGGGGAGGGCCCGATTTCAGAGTACTGGCAGCTGGACGCCCAACACTCTTCGCATGAGCTTTAACGTCTGTGTCATTGGGTTTATCCTTCTTACTCTGGTAATCAGTATCCACTGCTACAAAATACAGTTAAAAAGCTCAGTGTAAATCAGTGATCAATTCATTCTATATTACTACAAAAAAAAATCTAACACTGTAAGGAAGGGCACATTAAACTGATCAAGAGTGACACTGAAGATATTGAGATTGTTACAAAATGTTTATATTTCCACAAAAATATTAAGCAGCACAGCTGTTACAACATTGATAATAATTAGAAATGTTTTCTTGAGCAGCAAATCAGCATATTAGAATAATTACCATGTAAAACTGAAGAGTGGAGTAATGGCTGCTGAAAATTCAGCTTTGTCATCACAGAATAAATTACATTTAAAAATATATTCAACTGGGAAACAGTTATTTTAAATTGTAATAATATTTCACAATATTAGTGTTTTTTACTGTATTTTTGATTAAGATGTTTATTTTAAAAGTATTAAAAAACATACCCCAAATGTTTGAACAGTAGTGTACATTAATTCAATGACACACATTAAAGATAGCCCATTTACCTGAAACTGCAGGTCTTTTTGTTTTTCCCATGATTTCATCTCTAGTCTTTCGCACAGGGGCCTCAGTCACAGTGATTCCTTCTGCCATCTCATTTACCTTGTCCATTACAGGCTGTGGATACCTGCATTAGGGTCAATGACAAATAAGAGTGTTCTCAGTAAAAAAAGAAAGAAAATCTTTTTTTTTTTAAAAATCAAGTCTAAAACACATGCCATGTTATTAGAAATGTATCAGAAGACTATTATTTGGTGGACGTTTTTCAAATGTTATTATACTAATGGCAAATAAAACAAACTGATTTACTGTCTTTTACAGATCGTGTCAAACTGTTTACTTTTTTAAAGAATGTCATCCTTTTAATCATTATTATGATATCAGGACAGTTCTATGACCTTTACATTTTCTACTTTATGTGAGCCCAAAAAATATACAAATTCATTTGTAATACTACAATATTAACTTTAATACTAGACATTAAAATAAAAGTGCATTCAAGTCATTTTATGTATGCATTGTACACTACCTTTCAAAAGTGTGGGGTCAGAAAGATTTTTTTTTTAAAGAAGTCTCTTATTCTCACCAAGGCTACATTTATTTGATCACAGAAAAATTGTGAAATAGTATCACAAATTTAAAATAATTTTATATTTTAATATATTTTAAAATTTAATTTAATCCTGTGGTGACAAAGCTGATTTTTCAGCAGCCATTACTTACTTATTTTTACTATCAATGAAAACATTTATCTATTTCTTTTCCTTTTTTTATTTAAAAAAAACTTGACCCTCTAACACTTGCACTCTATTCATTTTCTAACTGCTTGTTTTGTTTAAAATAAAAAGGCCTCTAACACTAGCTATCTCTATTCTTTTTCTATTCTATCTACTTGTTTTCTATTTATTTATTATATAAATAACAAAAAAACACCTGTGTACTGAGTTAGGCTACCCGAGACTTGCATATTGTTGCTCTTTTGTTGGTTCTGATTGCTTCTATTGTCCTCATTTGTAAGTCACTTTGGACAAAAGCATCTGCTAAATGACTAAATGTAAATGAAAACAGTTGTGCTGCATAATATTTTTGTGAAAACTGTGAAAAAACATTTTTCAAGACTCTTTGAAGAATACAATTTTCAAAAAGAATTCAATTGAAACAGAAATATTTTGTAACATTATAAATGAATTAATGTGCTTTTGCTGAATTAAAGTATTGATTTCTTAAAAAAAAAAAAAAAAAATGAAAAGAAAACTTACCAACCCCAAACTTTCAAACAGTAGCATTCAAAATAAATAGATTCATTGATCCACTAACAACTGAAATTAGAAATGCATTCTGTGCTTGTGAAAAAAAAATAAATCCAAAAGTGAGAATTACCGACAGCCCAAAAACACGTGGTTTGCCCAAACCATGGACAGAGACATAAGTCTGTCCAAACTAGGACTTGGGATCCCAGGTTGGATGGTAGGAAAGACCTCCATATTGCGCAGGACAAACTCTCTTCTAGCATGCCACTGTTTGTTTGTCTCACAGGGTCCTCTTAAAGATTCCACCCAGTTCTCCAGGTGTGGATTCTGACTGAGGAACTCAGAGACAATATCTCCTCCTCTCCCCGCCGCCATCACTGTAAACATGCGAAGCAATCAAAAGTTAGTTTGAGAAGTCCATAAAAAAGGAAAGTGTCCCACACAGCAGGTTCAGGGCCTGAGAGCTGTAATTCTAGGCATGTTTCCCAGCGACACAAAAACAAACACTTCAACAATAGTAGGCAAGATATTTAATACTGCAGACTGGACAGTCTACACATAAACATAAGTATGTAATTTAATTTTACATTAGAGTTCTCAGTGTTGAGTTAATTGTAGCTTTAGGCTTGTTTTCAGTCGAGTTCGCACAGATGATTATTATAAGTTATCACGTTATAATTTCCAAAGTATTTTAGTAAAACATTAAAATGACCACTTTACTCACCCTGCAGAGATTTACATGAGACTAATCTCAATTTCAATGAGTCCAATCAGTCGCTATAAGTACAATCAAAATATGTAATATAAATGAAACAGCAAAACACATCAAAACTCCCCAACAGATCGTTAAGAGAAAGTAAGCACTGTTTACCTCTAAATATATTCTCAGCAGATGAGTCCTCATCAGCTGTATGTGGTAAAAATGTTTTATTTAATGTGAGTGAAGTGGAGCTGGCTGAGCACTTCCCCTGTCGCGCTCGGGTTCTGCGTCATCAACATGCGACTGGGGTTTTGGCGGTGCGAAAATATTAATGATGAGAACTTACAATCCGTATTTTTATTATCGTGTGTTTCATTTGGATACGCTATCTGACTAACAGCACCGATAAAATGATCCATGAGCTGCTGCTGGCTCTGAGTGGATATCCTGGGACAATATTCACCTGGAATAAACGGAATGGATTGCAGGTATTGTATGCAGTAACGTACTCTGTCAGTGATTCATCTAATAATGTTTGTGTGTATATACCTGTATTATAGACTGGATAAACTGCATTATGGCTGTACGGAAGTACGACAATAATGTTTAGCTAACATTTAGTATTTTTATTTTATTAATGCACACACACACACACACACATATATATATATATATGTATGTATGTATGTATGTATGTATGTATATATATAATCCCTTACTGGTGTAGTGATAGTTACATGGTACTTCAGAGAATACCATGATATAACAATACATAAAATGTATGCCCAAAAACATAGTAATACCATGTTATTCTGATGTAAAATACCATGTCCATGAAAACTGTACTGCGGTGTTGGTGGTATGCCAGTATAATGAGAATCAAGTGTTGCTGATCACAGGTGTCCCAGGACCTTCCGTTTCTCCACCCCAGTGAAACCAGTGTCCTCAATCGGCTGTGTAAAATGGGCACTGACTATGTGCGCTTCACAGAATTCATAGAGCAACACACGGGTCATGTCCACCAACAGGTAATCTGAGCGTATTCTGCATGCATTGTGTGTGAAGGACATGATCAGATGAAGATTGAAGTGTGATTTCCTCTACATATCTCACAGGAGCATTACTCCAGCCAGCCGAGTCAGACTGGGCTTCATGGCATTTATCTGCGAGCGTTCTGCACTGGGCTCAACTCTATGCTGCAGCCCTATCGGCAGGCTTTACTGGACCTTGAAAAAGAGGTTTTATGTTTGGAGTTTACATTTGAAGTACTTCTGGTGCTTTTATAGCTAAATAATGGCAGAAAATATTAAAAATTTTAAATATTAATACTACTAAACGTTTACAAATTTCCCAACAGTTTCTTGGTGATCCACACCTCTCTATTTCTCATGTAAACTACATGCTGGAACAGGTAAATCAAACTTTTTAGATATTTATACATCCAATCCGCTGAGTTATCTAATTGATCTATTTACACTACTGTTTAAAAGTTTGGGATAATTAAGTTTTTTTTTTTAAGAAATTATTTTTTATTCAGCAAGGATACATTAATTTGATCAAAAGTGACAGTGAAGACATTTATAATGTTATGTAAGATTTCTTAAAAAAAATACAGTGGTTTCCAAAATACTATAAAGCAGCACTGTTTTGATACATTGATAATAATAAGAAATGTTTCTTGAGTGCCAAATCAGCATATTAGAATGATTTCTAATTTAGAATGATTTTTTTTTTTATGACTTCACTGAAGATTGAAGTGATTACTGCTGAAAATTCAGCTTTGCCATCACAGGAAAAAAAAGATTAAAGTAGAAAACAGTTATTTTAAATTGTAATAATATTTAACAGTATTACGTTCTTACTGTATATTTTATTAAATAAGTGCAACCTTGGTGAACATAAGAGACTTCTTTTAAAAGCATTTTAAAAAATCTTACCGACCTCAAACTTTTGAACAGTAGTGTGTATATGGTTGTATATTATTTTAAAAATATTAATTTAAATTATATAAAATTACACTGCTGTTCAAAAGTTTGGGATCAGTAAGATTTTTAATGGAGTTTCTTCTGCTCATCAAGGCTGTGTTTATTTGATCAAAAATACAGAAACAAAAATGGTAATATTGTGAAATATTATTGCAATTTGTAATATTGGTTTCTTATATTAATATGCTTTAAAATATGGTTTAATTCTGTGACGCAGTGCTGAATTTTCATCAACCATCACACCAGTCTTAAGTGTCACATGATCCTTCAGAAATCATTCTAATATGCTGATGTATTATCAGTGTTGAAACTGTTGTGCTGCTTAATATTTTTTTTGGAACCTGTGATACATTTTTCTTTGATTCTTTGATGAATAAAAAGTTAAAAAGAACAGCATTTATTCAAAATAAAAATCTTTTCTAACAATATAAGTCTTTACTATCACTTTTTATTCATTTAACACATCCTTGCTGAATATTGCTGAAAATTGCAAAGAAACCTGAAAGGTCCCAAAAAATATTAAGCAGATGTTTCCAACATTGATTATAAATCAGCAAGTTAGAATGATTTCTGAAGGATCATGTGACACTGAAGACTTGAGTAATGATGCTGAAAATTCAGCTTTGATCGCAGGAATAATTATATTTTAAAGTATATTAAAATAGAAAACTGTTATTTTAAATTGCAATAATATTTCAGAAAATTAAAATTTTTGATCAAATAGATACAGCCTTGATGAGCATGAGAAGCTTTGTTAAAAAACATTAAAAATCTTACTGATCCCAAACTTTTGAATGGCAGTGTAAGTCTCAGATTTTTATTATGAACACAAGTTTTCAACCCCACTGTATATGGCTAACTTGCAATTTATACTGTTGTTCAGTTTCAGCTTCTCTTCCCCTCTGTGATGGTTGTTGTGGAGACCATCAAGTCTCAGAAGGTTGGTAGCTTGACTGGCAGCACTGATTTGCTTTAAATGATTAGAAGAGTGCATGGTTGAAAATAATAACCTTTCTGAAACTTTCTTGTTTTAACAGATTCATGGTTGCCAGATCCTAGAGACTGTGTACAAGCACAGCTGTGGAGGACTGCCTCCTGTCAGGATGGCCTTAGAGAAGTGAGCTCTCAAAAACCCAACTAAAACCCCCTAATGCACGTGGCGGTGGAATGTAAGACGCAGAAGTCTATTTTTACTGCTCTAATGGTAGTGTCTGTTTTGCAGGATTCTTGCAGTCTGCCATGGCGTGATGTATAAGCAGCTGGCTGCGTGGATGCTGCACGGGTTACTGCTGGATCAGAGTGAGGAGTTCTTTGTCAAGCAGGGCCCCAGCGCGGGCGGAGCCACAGCTGCACAGGAGGAAGAGGAGGAGGACCTGGGTATCGGAGGGCTGAGTGGAAAACAGCTCCGTGAACTGCAGGATTTGGTGAGTGAGCTGTGTTTCAGAGCAGGCTGGGTCATGTGTCTGGAGTGATTTCTTAGACTCTAAATGTATATATTTTTATGTGAGCTTATGTGTATATGTAAACAAAGTAAAAAATATATATATAAATATATATGTGTGTATAAAAAAGGTAATTGCAACTTTATATCTCACAATTCTGACTTTTGTTCTCGCAATTGCGAGTTATAAAGTCAGAATTGTGAGATATAAACTTGAAATTCTGACTTTTTCTCGCAATTGCGAGTTTATATCTCACAAGTCGGACTTTTTTCCTCAGAACTGTAAGATATAAACTCGCAATTGCGAGTTATAAAGTCCAGTTCTGAGGAGGAAAAAAAAGACTGATATGTTCTCAGAATTGCGAGTTTGTATCTCACAGTTTTGACTTTATAACTCACAATTGTGAGTTTTTATCTCACAATTCTGAGAAAAAGTCAGAATTGCCAGTTTGTATCAGACAATTCTGAGGAAAAAAAAGTCAGAATTGCAAGATGTAAACTTGCAATTGTGATTTAAAAAAAAGTCAGAATTGTGAGATAAAAAGTTGCAATTACATTTTTTTTACTCAGTGGCAGAAACGGGCTTCCATAGAATGGCTCTACCACAAAGATGGATTTTAAGTTGGCAGTGCTTTTTTTTTTTTCTTTTTTTTTTTTTTATAAATTTATGATATTATTTTATTCCGTTAAAAAAAAATTCTTAACAAAAAAACCCCTGGAAACAACCATAATCCAACTTCATAAATTCATCAAAAAACGTTTTCTGGATGCAAAATATTGCTGATTTGTTTAAAGTTCATTACAAATCCTGAAGTTTTCAAGGCCTAAAAATATTTATAACAAAACCAATTTACTATATATAATGATCAGTTTTTATCTTAGCAATGTAATTTGATATATTTCAGTTTATATTTATATGTAGTTTTCTTTAAAAATGTTTTATTTTACAAAAACATAATAAAACAACTATAATTAACATTATAAACTCCGCATGAATGCAAAAAATATATATAATAAATAAATACACAGAAAACTAAATAAATCAATAAATACACAGGTGTCTTTGAATGGTTATCAATGGGAGAAAGATGCTATTTGGCAGCAGAATGGTGTGGTTACATATCAGAGAATGCAAAACAGCCAAACTTTGTCTGCTTTTACATGAACTGAAATTTGGCAGTTTACTGCAGTTACAGGGTGTGAATTATTATCCAAATTTATGCATTTTCTAGGTTTAAACTGTCTTCTGTTCATTACTGTTCCTCTATAGAGACTGATTGAGGAAGAGAACATGCTCGCTCCATCCCTGCAGCAGTTCTCCTTGCGTGTGGAGATGCTTCCCTCATACATACCTGTTCGAGTAGCTGAAAAAATCCTCTTTGTTGGGGAGTCGGTGCAAATGTTTGAAAATCACAACCAGAGCCCATCCCGAGCTGGTGAGTGGAAGAGCGTTTTGCCACTGTTGTTCAGGTGTGTTGTGATGGTTTCGTTTCGTAACGCTGCCCTCATGTGGTTGCTCAGGGTCTATACTGAAGCACCAGGAGGACATGTTTGCAGCAGAGCTCCACAGACTCAAACAGCAGCCTCTCTTTAGTCTGGTGGACTTTGAGAATCTTGTGGATGGCATTCGGAGCACAGTTGCTGAGGTTTGTCCTATAACCATATTGGTATACAAAGGTGAATCCCACGAAACATGTCTCTGGGTCATATTTGAACTCATAATCAAAGGATGAATGAAACTTATTTTTAAGCCATTAAGATTTTGGACATTGTGACATTATTTTCATGAATAAGATCCTCCATCACATCCCCTATTCATATTACTGAAAAGACACTTTACAATAAGGTCCTATTAGTTAACATTATTATTATTTATTTATTTATTTACAGTATTTATTGTTCCTTGTTAACAATAGTTTGTAAAAAAAAATACAACTGTTCACTGTTAAGTCACGTTAGCACAGATTCATTAACAATATTGACTGATAAAATATTTGATTTTAATAATATTTTAAAGGAAGACTTCACCCAAAAACCTAACCGTAACCCTCCACTTCCAAACCTGTATGAGTTTATTTCTTCTGTTGAACACAAAAGAAGATATTTTGAAGAATGTTGGTAACCAAACAGTTCTTGGTAGCCATTGACTTCCATAGTATTTTTTCCATACTTAATAATTGTTGAAATTAATAAATGTTTTTTTAATGTATTAATGGAAACAAGTAGAACCTTATTGAAAAGTGTTACCAAAAATGGTTTAAGATTTAAATTGTTTTGAAATATTGTGTTGTATTATATTGGTAATGAGAATCTAAACGATGATAAGATCAATAGCAGGGCTTCCACAGTCATGAAAAATGTGGAAATATCAGGAAATATTAGATAAAGTCTCAAGAAAAAATGTAAAGGAATTTATTTGGAAATTTATATACTTTTTTCAAGCTAAAATTTGAGCTTGTTTTCATGAGATTTGCTCACTGACAGCTAGATGGAATTGTGTTTGTCTTTTTTCCTGCAGCACTTATGGACTTTGATGGTTGAAGAATCTGATCTTTTGGGGCAGCTGAAGGTAATTAAAGAGCAGTTTGTTGATGACATGCTTTTGCTGGTGCACTTTTGCTTTCATACCGAATGCTTTGTTGTTGTTTTAGATCATAAAGGACTTCTACTTGTTGGGGCGAGGTGAACTGTACCAGGTCTTCATTGACCTTGCTCAACATATGCTGAAAACCCCACCATCTGCCGTTACTGAACATGGTATTAAGAGACTTTTCTTATTAACCATGAAGTCACCCTCTTCAAATACTTCTTTCTTCTTCATAATTTCTCTGAATTTGCTACATTTGTTTCAGATGTCAATGTGGCATTTCAGCAAGCAGCTCATAAAGTGCTGCTAGACGATGACAATCTTTTGCCCCTCCTGCATCTCACCATAGACTACCAAGGGAAAGAGAGTAAAGGTGTTGCATAGCGTTTTTATCTTTCACCAAGTCTTTGCACATATTAAATACTTAACAGAATTGCATAATTATGCTTGCAGAGGCTTCTGGGAATCGAGAGGGCACCACTCCTCCACAGGAGACTTCTCCTCGTGAGGTTCCACCTACCGGCTGGGCAGCGCTGGGATTGGCTTACAAGGTTCAATGGCCCCTGCATATTCTTTTCACTCCTGCTGTGTTGGAGAAGTAGGTCATTGTTTTATATTAGCAATTTAATCAAACAGTGTGAACACCACAGTGGCTTATATGAAGTTAACCCTTTCTTGATTTCAGGTATAACGTAGTGTTCCGTTACCTGCTGAGTGTGCGTCGAGTCCAGTCTGAGCTGCAGCACTGCTGGGCCTTGCAGATGCAGCGCAAACATCTCAAATCAAACCAGACGGATGCTGTTAAATGGAGACTCCGCAACCACATGGCCTTCCTAGTGGACAACCTTCAGTATTACCTTCAGGTTACTACTTGAATCATTTATTTGGCTGTCTCTCAATTTGCACACTAAACATATTTTGGTCACACTTTATTTTAAGGTCCAATTGTTGCTATTAACAAACCATTAACTACGACTTTTGCCTCAATGAACTCCTAATTTGCTGCTTATTAATAGTTAGTGGGGTAGTTGTTAAGTTTAGGTATTGGGTCGGATTAGGGATGTAGAATATGGTCATGCAGGATATGTGCTTTATAAGTACCAATAAACAGCCAATTTGTTAATAATAGGCATGCTAATAAGCAACTAGTTAATAGTGAGAATTGGTCTCTATACTAAAGTGTTACCTATATTTTAGTAAATATGTGTACATAATAGAGTTATTTAGGTGTTTCCTCCATTGCTCTTCAGGTGGATGTTTTGGAGTCTCAGTTTTCACAGCTCTTACAACAGATCAATTCCACACGAGACTTTGAGAGCATTCGACTGGCCCATGACCATTTTCTCAGCAATCTCCTTGCACAGTCTTTCATTCTGCTCAAGCCCGTGAGTGTCCATAACAAAGCACTCTTTATGTCAATAATCCAGGCTGTGTTCTGTTTTTGGTTAAATCATGCTTCTTTCCCAGGTGTTTCACTGTTTGAATGAGATTCTAGACCTCTGTCACAACTTTTGTTCCCTGGTCAGTCAGAATCTTGGGCCTCTGGATGAAAGAGGAGCAGCCCAGCTGGATATTCTTGTGAAGGTAGCTTTTCTTGTGTAAATCGATTTTTATTCTATTTTATTGTATTTATGGAAGCCAATTTCTGCCTCGTGAGGGGAAAAAAAAAAAATCATGTTTTGGTAGATCATAATAATGACATAAGTTGTGATTTATGAAAGAAAATTGAGAATGTCATCATAATGACAAAAATTTGAATTAAAAGTAAAAACCGAGCTACTAATTGAAAAGTCAATTATGACAGTCATAATTATGCTATAAAAAGCCAAAACTATGAGAAGTCAGTTATAACTTTTGAAATTAGGAGATACTAAGTGAAAAAGTCTAAATTATGAGTAAAAAAGTAACACATAAATCAAAACTTAAGACTAAAATAAATCATAATTATGACAAAAATGGCAATTAAGACAGAAGCCATAAAAGGTGATGATAATTCCAAATTGAAATTGAGATAAGTCAATCATGGCAGTTGAATTTTGAAATTATTCCAAATCCAAGATAGTATTTATTTCCCCATTTCGTATCCAAATACTTTGTAAATCAAAATTATGAAAAAAATAAAACAAACTACATTTTGACACTTTATGCCATATTGATCTGGCTGCATCTATGTTCTTTAATGTGTGCATTGTCACTAAATCAAACGTAGAATTTCCCCTCCCATCACCACTTTTATGGAATTGTGCTCTAATGCTAATTTGCCGTAAAGTACATCTGGCCCTTGATGTCATAATACATAATTATAAGTTGTCAAATAAAAAGGTCAACTTTTTATCTTATGATTTACCAAAGTATGATTTTTTTTTAATTTGTGTATTACTTCACAGGGTTTTAGTCGTCAGTCATTCCTGCTCTTCAAGATTCTTTCCAGTGTGCGTAACCACCAGATAAACTCTGATTTGGCACAGCTGCTGTTACGACTGGACTACAACAAATACTACACACAGGCAGGAGGCACGCTGGGAAGGTAGGCATGAGTAATGCAGTGCTTTAGTGAGCTGATTCATGTAAAAATGTAACTCATGTTGTTTGTTGTCCTACAGTTTTGGGCTGTAAAGCGGTGCCTGAAGATCTGAGGCAAAATTCACACAATGGTGCACTTGAGCTTATTAAAGGGATAGTTCACTTTGAAATTAAAATTTGATATCTATCAGCTTACCCCCAAGGGCATCCAAGATGTAGGTGTCTTTTTTTCTTCAGTAG
>JAFVLL020024240.1:0-31911 GCA_021397915.2 Tor tambroides | reverse complement strand
ATTAATACTGAGTATGTGAATTAATAATTTACTAATGTAACAAGCAAATGATGTTCTAACTGTACTCAGACTAGTCGTTACAATACATCTTAGAAAAGGTTCATGAAAGAACCTTTAATATGCTAGGTTCTAATATGAACCTTTTACAACAACAAAGGTTCTAAAAATAACTGCCAAATAACCAGTGGATCATTATAGAACCTTTAAGTTCAACTTTGAACCTTTTTGATAGCTAGAAGTTCATATTTGCACTTTAAAGTTATTTTTTGAACTCTAAAGGTTCAATCTCTTCTAAGAGTGTATATAAACATAACATATTTTTCTTAAATATATACATGAATGTGTTTGTATTTATATATGCCTAATAAATATACACACTACACACACATATATTATGTAAACAAAAACTTTTATTTTGGATGCGATTAATCGCGATTAATCGTTAGACAGCACTAATTGAATTATATTTATCTCTGCACTGCATAGATTAGAGATTGGTATAAAACCCTTTTACAGTAGCTACAGACTGTAAAATGTAAAAACTCTTTTCTCCATTCATATTTGAGAAGCTAGAACTAAACACTTTTTGACAGTCGAGGGCAGCAAAGAGTCAAAGTTTCAGAATATAAGAATCTGTCGAAGCTAAATCTCTAGTTTATAGCAAAGGTGTCCGGTCCTGCTCGCGGAGGGCCAGCGTTCTGGTGATTGGCTCCAGCTTCCTCCAGTAGTTTTGTTTTGAAGTTTTTAGTGATCCTGAAGACCTTAATTAGCTTGTTCAAGTGTGTTAGTGCTGCAGTGATGACGTATTTTTGTAGGCCAACCTGGAAGGCAGCACCATCCCGGTTCCCTCAACAAAATCCCAACAAGATTTTTATATTTTTTTCCATTGGGTTTTGGATCATTGCAGAAATTAAGCTCTGTGATCAACAAACATTTATGATTCTTACACATATTTGTTCATCATGATAACCTTCACAGCTTTTATAACTTGTGAAGCCTTACTACAATCAGCAGAAGTATAGTGTACTATAATGTACAATTTTCCCTGAAAATTTGACTTAAACTAGTTTGCGAGAGCATGATTATTAACACAGTGAGGCTGAACCTCTGAAGTCCCATTTAGTCACTTGTTAGCAATCACCCTTTTCAATACAAATAAAAGCTAGTAAAAAGTCACAAGGGTGTATTACTGATATACTTTACGTTGCAGAATAAGCCACATAACTTTTAAAGCAAAACAATAATTCAAACCTTTTTTAGTTTTTAAAAACTAAACTAAATCTCCTCTATTTCTACCCTACTTTCATTCAGTTTTGATTATTATTTTCCTGCAAGTTATTTTTATTGGATACTATACATATATGGCAATATATCATCACTATTTCTTTGAAAAATGTCTATTTTTATATTCCATGTCAAGTATTATCCTCTGCCGGTGTGAGAAAGGTTAAGCTTATATCCGAAACAATGCATCCACACCCATTTCTGGCTAAATCATATCAAATGATATGAACTTTGATATACTGGTGGTCTCAATAAAACACACCAATCATTAAATTGCATTATACACCTTGTGATGGGAGTTATTATTAATTATTAATTAACAGTGAGATTATCAGAAACTGTTATTTGCTGCATTGACATTCTCCCACATGGAGCACCAAATGAGTGTATTTGGTTGAAGCTGTTTATTAAAATTGATTTAATAAATATGCACAGCATAACACCAAACCCAGGTGTGAATATCCTGTTATTTCTTGAGCATTAGTTTTTCTTCTTGAAGACTTGATGGCAGACTTTGTCCTGACAATGGATCTCCTAAAAAGAGAGAGGGATTAGCATGATAACTGGACATATACACTAAAATATTCATTAATATACACTTAAAAAGTGCCAAATTGGAATTGTGACAAAAAGTTACAGTATCACCATGTTTATTTGGGTATGTATATTCAACTTGGGGTGTCATGTATGCCAGTAGAATGGTATATTTTATGATAATAATTCAGTACCATGGTACATAATAAAATACCATCGTGCACCATAAGTGTACCCTGTTGAGAAAAACAGTATATGCTGGTCAGGTATGTTTTGAAGCAACTAGCTCCTGCTCAGGACCAGCTTAAACCAGCTCAAACCAGCAGCCATGCTTCAAAACATACCTAACCAGCATATGTTGGATTTGTCAACAGGGTAAACATTGATTTCTTCCTTTGTTGATTAATCAGTTGTACAGGTGCAGCTCTTCACCAAGTGAAGCAGGTCTCCTTCTATCCAATGCTTCCAGCCACGGTTCTCCTTTTCTCCCTTTTGCACACACACCAGTTTATCACCATCCCACTTTACCAGGGTCTGAAACAAAGATTTCAGGATTTTGTCAGTGTAAAAGATCAGTACTCTCATATATGGGACGCCCCCACTCATGTACGGGACCCTGACCTGCACCTTTATGACGTTAAGAGTCAAATATTATAGTTAAATCAGAACTATATAGAACCCAAAGTGCATTAAAGCAGTAAATATACTGTATTTATCATTCATAACAATGCATTCAAATATACAGTATTTTGGCCTAAATTTAAGATTTATTATTTGAATCAAAATTGCCACTCATTTGGATAACGCACATTTAATATAAACAGACTTAATAAACTTCATGTAACTTGTGAAACCAGCAAGAGTAAGATTTCTGCTCTCAAAAAATCATGGCATAGTTTATTATTAACTACTTTCATCCATTTGATTTAATTTAATTAAGCATGTTTTCAAAATGCATTTATTCAGATCCTGTAGAATCATCATAAATCTGTTCAATGTAAAAACAATTACATTTATTCGGTTAAAAAGGATGAACATGGTTATAATATGGCTAGCTGTGGAAAAAGCAATAATTAGTTCATTATACTGAAAAAAAACCAAGAAGTTAAATTTACTTCATTTTTATTTTGCAAGTTTTTGCATGCATATTTTTAAAGTTAAAAATAAATACGGAATTAAGTAAAATCTACTCAAGTTATCTAAAATTAGCAAAGGAAATAAGTAAATTTAACTTGGCCAGGTAGAGTTTGATGAGTAATTTCTACTTAATTATTTTAAGTTTACCCTGCAATACTCAAGTAGATTTCACTCAGTCACGGTTTGTAAACTTTACTCAAATAAAATGTATGAGATTAAAATAACTTGGATTTATTGATTATAAATCTGGTCATTGTCTGTTTAAAACACACGCAGTGTTTTTAAGTAATATTTCAGAAATTCTTACCTGTTTCTTTATGCAGATGCATCAAATTGATTAGTTTATGTTACAAATTCAAATGGATGTATATTTTATATGCAACTCAAATACATAAATCTTAAATATTTTTAAATGGTGTATAGCTAAGTAACATGGTATTACCATGACTGTGACACTATGGTATATTTTTCTAATAAGTCAGAACAAGAAGGGAAAAACAACAATAACAACACAGGGGTCATGTGACCCTGATTTGGACTTTGTTGCATTTTGGACACCTGCCTTAACAATTCTGTTGTCCAGGGCTTTTGTGCGCTCCTCAAACTCCTCCCCGATGACGAAATCGACCTCATAGTTTCTGAAGGTGCTCAGTGTTTTGGTCTCAAATTTGTCTCCGTTCTGCACAATGACTTTAGTCTGTTTGAGATGCACTGCGATCTTACGGGTGGCAAAGTCAATATCTGTAAGGGAGGAAAAGAATGATATATTAAAGCCTTGAAAAGGAAAACTCAGCACAGAATCTCAGTGGTATCAGTTTGACCTCAATATTAGTCAAGACTTGATCAAGATGCTGTTTAAATTCAGTTTGGATGGCAATTTCTTCCAGTGATGATTGGGTGAAAATAAGAAGTTAATCCACATTCAAATTGGTTTAATGTATATGTTAGCCAATATGATTGATTCAGTTTACATCAAAACAATGTCATGTCACATTTTTGATGTCATTTTGATTAGCTTATTTGACCTGTTTTTGAACGTCAATTTCTTTTCAACATCAGTTTCCACTGGGAATGTATGAAAGTAGTGAAAGGAGGCTTTGAAATCACTGGAGACGCTGTAGAAACAGGGCCATATTTCATCTGTGATGCAACAGACTGACAGAAATGCCCTCACATATATTCATACGCTGGGACAAAGGTGGCCGAAGTGTTCAAGTGCGCTCATCTCCCACCTTTATCAAAGCCACTGATAAGATACTATGACATTGCATGAACTTTGATCCTGAAAAAACAACCCATTTATTGATTCATTTCATGCACAAGTAAAGATAATCAATGTTTTTTCTTCATTTAATTTAAGTTATTAATTAACAAGGAATTTGTATTTATTTATTTTCCTCAAATTGCTATAACAGTCTGGTCACCATTTTTATTATTATTAATCACAATGAGTCCATGCAATAAAATATGTTGCAAAATGAATATTTTTCAGGTTAGACTGAAATTTATGCAACCCCAGTGCATGCACGACGCATGAAACGTCTTACACTAATATCGTGCACTACATCCTCTTTTTTTTTAGATTTTGCAGCAACTGCATTTTCATTTTCAAGTTTATGGTTTTCATATTTGATTTTATTACTGTTAATGTTTATTTCAAGTAATGCATGTTTTGTTATGATATTAGTTGTCGTTAATTATAACAACCCATATGAAATCTCAAATATTAATGCATTCAAATCTGTTGCAAAATGAATATTGACAGAATATGACAAAAAAACTCTATTACATTGCACTATATTGTCTTCTTTAACCCATGAGTTTGCAACAATTGTACTATCATTTATGCAGGGTTACGGTGAACTCTGTCCACTAAGAACAAGATAATGTAGATACGAGAACCCGATCTGCATCTCTGGCGTGTAAATGCTCCTGCTGATAACTATAGGACTCCAGTAGGCATTCAGTAATAGAAATCACATACCCAAAGCCTTCATGACATCCTCAAAGTTGTCATTGCTGACCATCTCCCACGTTCCATTGTAATCAGCCGGCATTGTGAAGCTGGAGGTTGTGTGTATGTGTGTGAGAAGAGTAGACTGAGGTGAGCCACGGCCTTCTCTAGCGGTGTGTGTGATCAAATGAACCGTAGGAACAGAGTTCTTTTGATAAGACCCTTTATCTTCATTGAAAAAGGGGTGGGCTTTAGAAATGGGATGTACTTTTGTTAGCTTTTAATATGGTCTGAGAGAAAGATACAGACAAGCTGTGCAGATATTGTCATTTTAAAGCTGTGACAGCAGTATCCCACACTTTGTAATGCTATACTTCCTCATAACTATTTTAATCAGCAGTTTTCAAGTAACCAAGAATTACTGTGCATTCGATTTCTAATGTTTAAAACAATTGCAGCATTCTTTGGAACACTCCCTAATTTAAAGTTCAGTAACAACTTGTGGAGTTCAACAACAATTGAACCAAAAGTGGGACAAACCAAATACTAAAAGTGTCATTCTGATTTTAATTATTTATTTATTTATTGTAATATTTCACCTTTCACTCAAATCGCTATGCTAGTAATTTTATCTGTAATTAAAATATTGTATTAAACATGCAAAATATAAGCTTTTTCACTTCTGGTCTACCCTAACCTTGACCTTTGGACCCATCTGTATATATAAATTTTTACTTTATGTTTGAATATATTTGAAAGAAGTCTCTCATGCTCACCAAGACTGCATTATTTTTAAATTCAAGAAAAAGCATAAATTAAATTACAGTAAAAATAGTTAGAAACAGTAATACTGTGAAATATTTTTACAGTTTAAAATAACCTTTTTATTTTGTAATATATTTTAAAATGTAATTTATTCCTGTGATCAAAGCTAAATTTTCAGCATCATTACTTCAGTCTTCAGCGTCACATGATCCTTCAGAAATCATTCTAATATTTTTTTTTTTTGGTGCTCAAGAAACATTTCTTATTATCAGTGTTAAAAAGAGCTTAAGATGTGGAAACCTTTATACATTTTATTCAGGATTCTTTGATGAAACACAACTTCTAAAGAACAGCATTTTGTTTGAAATATACTGAAATATAATTTTTAGAACAATGTGGAAGTCTTTACTGTCACTTTGGATTAATTTAATGCATCCTTGCTGAATAAAGGTATTAATTTCTTTCAAAAACCAGAACCAGAATTTTTTGAATGATAGTGTATGTTTAAGTTCATAAAAATGTTGTTGCAATGACCCATGTGCAATAAAATAGCAAAGTATGGCAGTGATGTGTCAGGAGTCAGGCAAGTAAAAGTGTGACACTTGCATTTGTGGATTTGTCCGTGCCACTGCAACACTGGTGAAAGTATAGGGCACATGATGATAAGTTAACTCAGATAAGTGTCTTTATACTGCATTTGATCTCTGTCACCATGAGACTACTCACACTCATTATCAGCTCAGCACAGATAGACCAGTAAACCGCTGTCTTTGATCATGAAGTATCAGTGATCATGACATTAATGCAATCGCTGTGTATTTATACTCGCCACATACTGGCAATTAATGTCATAATCACAAAGTATTACTGTATGTTTGATTAAATTAATTTAAAATGGGATTAGATGTTTTATTGCACGTGCTGTATCTTTAAGTTTATTGCACAGTAAAGGAAACATCAAATATTTATTATTATTCATTTGGTACAATAAATACAACCTTGATGTACAATAACAGCTAAAATAAATGTATTTTTTATATTTATTTGTATATTAATTAATTAATTTTTCTTCTGATTTGGGAGTAAAATTATGACCTGGATAGTTGCACCCAGTCTGAAGGTGAAAGAGAACACGAGAGTGATGTATCTTCCAGCTTTCACTGTAAAAAATGTTACAATGTCAAAGGGCATATTGCTTAAGAAATAGAACTTAGGGCATTTTTTTTGTTGTTGTTTTCTTTCAATCTCATATCAAGATTCTTAAGAGAGTTTAAGGTTTTCAGCTTGTTCTTAAAAACTATCAAGCAATTCTTATTCCATCAACATTATGTTGCCTTTTTTATAGTCATGTGAGCCACAGAACATTTCAAGGCATTGATCAAACACTAAAACTACTCTCTTATAAATGAATCATTTTAGGCTGAATGATGAATCATTACAAGTGCATCAGATTTGTTCTTCAGTATTGATATAAGTAAGTGTACAGGAGCAAAATGCAAAGAAGAGGACAGAGGTGACTGTACACATATACTTCATATCATGTAGGCCAAAGTTCAGTTTGCCTTCTGTGACATGTACTCTTGTGCAATTCTTCCTGTAAATAATATTACTGTTTAAATAATGACAACAATTACGCAGTTTCTTTGATTGTGACGTTAGTGTTTTAATTTTACTGCATTGCTCACAGTGTTAACAGAGTAACAGACAGTATAATTTTGACAAACCAGGCCAAATAATGTACTTAAACCTTAACCATCCCTGCAATAGTACGCTGAGTGTATTAAAGGGGTCATCGGATGCCCATTTTCCACACTGTAAAAAATTACTCTGGGGGGTGCTAAATACAACCTATGAAAATCAGTTAGATTTTACTTAAGTATATTAGTTAGCAAGTAAAATATATAATAATTGGTAAATTCTACTTACACCATCTATTTGTTTACAGTAATAACTGCAACACAAAAAAACAAAGTAATATATATACCCAAAAGTATTAGTTCAAAAGTGCGCATGCGTGATCCCACAGCCGAGGAGGACCCACCCTGATAGCAAGCATATATTTTCCTATTGGCTAATTATTATGAATAATAATTTAGTAGATGAACTATTGCCTGCTAAAAATAGAGTTATTATTACTCAATTTTTATAGCTAATTAGTTGTGTAGTGTATTGAAAAATATTAGGTATACTTTAGTTTGTCAGAGCTGTTAAATGTAGGTACTCTTTACCCAAATATGTAGCATAGAATCTGCTCACACAAACTGAGTGCAAATTGTTACCTCAATTTTACTGAATGCATTTAGAGCACAAGTTGATATTCAATTCAATTCAATTCAAGTTTATTTGTATAGCACTTTTCACGATACAAATCGTCGCAAAGCAGCTTTACAGAAAATTAAAGATTCTACAGTATATTTAGTAGTAGCTTATCAGTGGTGACTATGCCAAGTTGATGTACATATTGAAGAAATGTACGGTAAAAATCAGTTAATGACAATCAAACAGACGATGAACACTATTAACAGCAAGGATTATATGTTGCAATCAAACATAGCAAAATTTGGTAGTTCTATGTGTTGTTTTAGGATTAGCATCATCTGAGGTCCTCTGGGGGGTTGGCATCATCTCTTCTCAGGTGTCTGGTCATCTCAGATATTTTAAGGGTTTGATCCAGACATCCCATGGCAGAAACAGAGAAACAAATACAGACAAAATTAGTGTAGCTGCTATTCCAACCAAGCAAAAATGATTTGTTCATTTGTTCAAGAATAATAATGTGCATTTGATTAGATATAACCTCAGTACAGGATTATATGATGCTTTATATGATATGATTCTTTAAGGTCTTAATGAAAAGTCTATAACATACTTTGGTTAAAATTTCTCAATGGTAGTGTAAAACAACACCATTTTTACCCTGTCAAAATCAGCTCTGTTTTCAGCAAGCCATTTTAGTGCATATTCCTTTAACTGCTAATGAGCTCTGCTGACCCCGCCCCTCTCTTCCGTGGGGTGACGAGCTGTACTGTTTACATTAGCCGTGAACCTTGCTAATTAGCACATTATTAGGAAAGGCGATTTTCAAAGATTCATAAAAGAACCTTATACTCACTTCTTCTGTAGATGAAGCTGGATCACGAATGTTTTGCGCGAACATAATTTATGTAGATCAAGGGCGCATTCCCTTCAAAAACAAAGCTAATCCTCTGCGTCTTCAGCGGCTCAGACGTCGGGCGTAAATGTTCATTATTACATCCAACAACAAAACACCTCAGTCACTTAGGAGCCATTCTTGTCTACACCTGCTTCGGCATCAAAACAATGGTGGGTCTAAGGTAAAACGCTAGTCAAAACGATTGTCAATCAGCAATCGTGGGAGGGGCCTGGGTCTATGTGACGTCACACAGACAGGCATCTGAGAATGGCTTGATTTGAGAGAGGGGTCAAGGTTTATGTGAATTATAAAAAAAAAAAACTGGGTGGATTTTTATCATAATAAGGTGGATGTGTATACACACACTGCCAACACATTTATGTTCAAACAACATGTAAAAGTGAAATTTGCATCAAACAATTCATTTGCTTAAAAAAAGAGAAAAGAAAATTATACATTAGCAAGGACCACAGCTGGAGAACTGCAGAAATTTAAGTGAGTCTCAGGGTCAGAAAAGCTTAAAAAAATTGTCAAACAGCACCTACATCACCACATGTTGTTTGAGAGGGTTTCAAGAAAAATTCTCCTAGCTCATCTAAAAACAAACTCCAGCATATTCAGTTATCAGACACGACTGGAACTTCAAATAGGACTGGCTTCTATGGTCAGATGAAACTAAAAAATGAGCAGCAAATTATTAGCAGCAAACACTCAAGATGGGTTTGATGAACACAGGGATAAAAAGTACCCCATGTGTACAATGAAATATACTGATGTATTTTTGATGATGTGGGCCTATATTTCTGCTGGAGGTCCTGGACATCTTGTTCAGACACATGGCATCATGGATTCTATCAAATACCAACAGATAAAAAATCAATAAGTGACTGACTCTGTTAGAAATCTTATAATGGGCCATGTTTGGATCTTCCAACCGTACAATAATCCAAACACAAACCTCAGAAACAACACAAAAATGGGTCACTGAGCACAAAACCAAGCTTCTTCTATGGCCATTCCAGTCATCTGACCTGAACCCTGTAGAAAATGAGTGGGGTGAACTGAAGAGGAGAAGCACCGTCATGGAGCTGTGAATCTGAAGGATCTGGAGTGATTCTGGATGGAGGAATGGTCTCTGATCTCTTGTCAGGTGTTCTCTAAACTCATCAGGCATTATAAGAGAAAATTTAGAGCTGTTAAACTGGCAAATGGAGGTTGAATAAAAGGGTACCGTTAATTGTGGCCAATGTGTTTTAGAGAAAAACATTTATTTCATAATGATATTTCCCCCCATTTTAAATTCTTATTATCCAATGAAAGGTTAGATTTTTGTGATTTTTTTAAATAAAAGGATTCAAAAGGATTAACCATGCAGATTAATTTTCACAGCCTACTTTAATCATATTTACCAAGGGTGCCAACAATTCTGACCACATCTGTACATGTAAACTACAAACTATCGCTGTGGGCCGTCACTTGGAATTCTGAGCCCTGCATGCACTGAATTTGCTATGGCACCCCCCCCCAAAATCATGCTCAAAATCGTTGCAGGGGCCCCACAAACCTCTGGGCCATATGTGCTCAGTCACCCTTTCCCCCCATGATGTCCCTGAGGACATAAACTGTACTGTAATCTCTACGGCACGTTTCCGATCAATTTAAATGACGTCACCTTTATCTCTATAGTGCTGTATACAGTAGGCCCTACTGATTGTTTCAAAGATATTAAATAATAATAATACTGCAGTAATATAATATATAAATAAAAAAATGTATGAATAAAAAAATTATATTTCACTTATGCAAACAGAATTAAATTCCGCTGTCAAGCAGCTCTAAAAAGAAACTGACTGTATTTACTCTAAGGACAGATAGACCAATTTGTTTGCAGAGATAGCAAGCAAACACTGAATCAATGTTAAAAATGGTTGATTTGTAAATGTTAATTGCATTGAATCAAAATCACTTTTGCACCCGCAATTAATGTTGAAATTTCAACAAATCACCATTATTGTGATTAGTGTTTGCTTTAGTTGGGCTCTTGACTCTGTGCTTTAATGTTAGGTTTTCATTGTCACTTGTAACAGTGCTAAAATACATTTGTTGAGGCAATGAAAACTAAGATGCATTGGGATCAGGTGATGGTGACTGTAATCATTGTGAGGTTATTTATATAATTGCTCACAAGTGTGTTTTGTTTTTTTATGTGTGAATAATATGTGATATTACAGTGTGAGATTAAAGCAGTGGTACGGCTATCATTCTTCATATGAATTAACATTGAATTAGTTTGATGATTGTCACCATTGTTGAGGTTTGTATGATGGGTGTTGATGTCTAAATATTTCAGTATATTTTTCCACAGTATCTTTGCATTTGTGAAACAGAACATTTACATCAATAAAGAAAGATCAACTTTTTAGTATTATTTCTCAACTTTATTACAGCTTGACACCCATCACAAAAGGTAATCTACTCCAACTTAAATTTAAAACATCTCTTTCGTTATTAATGCATAAGTGTTTATACTGAAACACTATTGCAAGCACTGAAAGAGAATCAGCTTATTGAAAAGCAAGAGTCAAGAACCCAACTAAAGCAAACAGTGATCACAATAATGGTAGTTTGTTGAAATGTAAAAATTTTTTCAACATTAATTGAGGGTGCAAAACTGATATTAATTCAATGCCATTAACACTGACAAATCAACTATTTTCAACATTTAACACCGCGAGTAAAAGAAGCGAAATGTGTGCTTTTGACGCAATCGACCTGTATTCGAATCCATCTTTTATCAAACTCATGATCAAATACCAGATCAGAATAGCATTTATTTTCAATAAAAATAAAGTAAATATTTGAAAAGTGGAAATAAAACGCCTCATTAATATGTTTAGCTTATGTAGGGAGGTTTTTGTCCCAATGAAGTGGCATTCATCTAATAAAATTGATATGATAATTTGCACTCAATATGATATTGCATACTGTTTTATAATGTACTACAGTACTGAAGTATAAATATCTGCCACCTAGCTACTATTTACACACCTGTTGCTAAAGAAAATGCTGCTATTTTAGTGTAAACAGAATTTATCATAATAATAATAAACCCAGTAGGGTCCTCACACCATCGGTGCTCGGGCCCTAATTATTTGCACTAACTAGAATATATCGCTTTTTCCACTTAGTGTAACTGCCAAAAATATCATTCCGTTAAATACAGCTCAGTGTTGATTCAGTTCTGTCCAATATGTAAAGTTCATCAATTATGAAATGAGTTCAATTGGGCAATACAGCATTTTTTACTAGTATGAAGCCTTAACAAGCCTTTGTAAAAAGAACGGTTAGCACATTTGATTGTAAGGTAACAGCCTCGACAGCTGTGCTGAATTAATGCTCAGTGTTTGTCATGTGCCAACACTTAAGCATACTACTCTGAAACATTTGTTGCTTATTGTATACCGTTTCACACACTATTCTTTAAAAAATAGTAGGCAGCATGCACTGTGTACTGGGCAGTAAGCAAGTATGCCATTTCGAACACAGCCTCTGTGATTCCAAAGTACAGTGAATATTGAAGGAGTGGATCGCAGATCTACAATGGCCTTCATAATAATATTAATTATAATATTTCTTGAATAATTCATTAGTTATTATTAATTATTATTAGTTACTATTATTAGTTATTAATTATTAAATAGTTAAACTGTTGTATTGCTGCTTGTTCTATGACCAGTATCTTATCTGTCTTATTTTTAGTCTCCACCATCATACAGGGCCCGATGGCTCCGGCTACAGAAGTAGCAGAACGTTACACTGAATGGATGGTGGGTGTGATATCTGAATTCACTGAGTAATCTCAGCAGGATGGTTTGAAGATATCTAATTGATTTTAGTAATTAAATACTGCACTGATTAACCTGTCTCAATGTTTTAACATTAGTAGGTGGTGTCAATGGCTCTCATGGTTCGAGTGCACCCTTCTGTGAAAAATACCGGATTCTGGAAGAAAACTGACGAGGATGTTGCAACGGGAAAGAGCGGTTACCAGTGTGCATGAGGTGATTTCTCAATGACGGGTAAGATCCTCTATTGGCCAAACAGAGGGCAACCTAAGGCAGGGGGTCACCTGCCCAGCAGAGTTGAGCGGATGCTTGATAGGCCTAAAAGCATCGTTAAGGGGGGAACTGTAAGAAGTTACAGCAATCTGCCTCAAAAATGTGAGCTCCTCCAGACCTGATCACCAGCAACCGCATTCCTTGATGGCTTGTTTTTCATTGTGACAAGCGTCCACAACTTGATGCAACTATGCCAGGGGATCACACCCTGAGGAAAAGGAGCTTATTTATAAAGAGTTAATGGCAATGGGCTTTCAAGAACCATCTGAGACCATGTGATGACAGCCATTATTTTGAGACAAAACTTCTTAAATTATTTTCAGTATCATGAAGTTGGCTAAGTTACTGGCAAGATCTGTATTAAAAAAAAAAAGTCGCATATGCAGAGTTATTATGAATCACTGAATCTATGAGGCTGAGATGATATTGAACTAATATGTCTATATCATAGTTTTTACTCATGCAGGTCTGGATAACAAAGGTTAAGGGAATTAAGCATTTAAGGTAAATAATAATAATTTTAAGAAATTCTTCTAGCATAATTTTATTTTGAAAGTCTAAATTGAGATCTGAAATAGAAACTTTGACATATGGAACTTTGGTGAATGATGAAGGGTTATATATTGTAATGAATTTAATATTATTGTCTGTCTAAATTAAAGTTTGGTGAAACTGTCAAAAGATCATTTGCAGGGTCAGAGAGAGAGACTGCTGGAGTGGAGGCAGGGACGGTGCTCTGCTGAGCACGAGTAACCAAAACAAAAGCAATGATATTAAGGCCAAAACATTCCAGTGATTTTTCTCAAAATAAAAATCCTTAATGAACAGGCAAACTAAGAGACTACGCACAAACGAGGTAAAACTGATAGGAAAATGTTAAGCTTAAATCCTTCCAATTAAACACAAAAAGCAAACCCTGAATAGGAGCTGTTTCAATATTCATGTATATATGTGTGTGTGAGGATGAATACTGTACATTTTGGGGAACGACTCTGTTCCTGTTTTGTGTATATTGAGTCACTAACCTCTGGAATGAGTGTTTTATCATTACAGATGGGTTAAGTGAAATGGCTTAACATGGGAAGAGCTGTAAGTGGATTGGTTATCCAGCTCTGTCTGCTATGGGTAATAATGACTTCTTTTGGCTTTTGTAATGCTGATTTGAATCACTCTCTGGATTAATATGTTTAAGAGTGTTTATCTGATTTGGATTTGTGAAATTGAAGATTGCCGTCCATAATGGGTTAAAAACCCATGTCTAAATTCAGCTGAGGGTCTAAATTTAAACAAGCTAACGCTTTGTTATTCGAATGGTTAATGGTAAATATTTTAGACTTGACGGCAGAGAAACAGTGACACATTGGCAAAGCCACTAACCAAATTAACCAGAGAGAACCCTCACATAAAGAAAGGCTGGTGGGAAAACAAAGGAGTGAATAGAGTTTAGGTAAAATGGGTTAAAGGACTGTGAAGGATTGTGAAATCTGTCTGTTTTGCTCAGTTCATAAAAATTTGGATTCAGTGAGTATCACTGGCAAATGACAAATATGAATGAAGGGTTTTTAAGACTTTGATCAGGTAGCTGACCTGTAAGCAAGACAGTGAGGACCAAATCGACTTCTACACAAGGTCCTGAGAATTTGCTTCTGAATGTGCTCTTAATTTAGTCAGAGTACAGTAATACAGTATAAGTGAGAAGATGTGCATTAAAATAATAATTAGGCATCGAGTATGATTAACAGTAATGTCATGGTATAAAGATACATGCATGATAAGAAGTAAACAAGTAAGTTCTATTTTTAAAGTTATACACTTTGATACTATGTCGTTTCGACCAAATGTTGACAAGTTTATGTTCAGGTATTTTAAACAGTACTGTATGATGATTGCAAATGGATCTGTGGTGAAAGTAAAACTTAATAAAAGGGCTATTAAGTAAAATTTAGGAACTATTCTAGGTTTTAGTGGAAATATTGTTTTCTATTAATTTGTATTTTTAAAGATGGCTTAATCTGGGTCTGTCTTATTTATGGTTTAGTTGAAAGTTAGACTACCATTTTGTTTTGAACCCCAACATGGTTTCAAATGGGGGAATGAATGAGTGGAGTTACCATCCCTCTTCTTGCACTATATAATGGATTGGAAATAACAGTTTTTGTAAAACCAGTGTATTTATCCTATTATTTAGGTTATAGACACTGTCTGTATTGGGTATCTGTGAGGTGACTGAGGGTCTGACCCATGTCAGGAATGTGTTTATTCATTTAGCCCGGCTTCCAGAGAATATGTAGTTTTATTGTTATCAGTTCATTTTCTGATATGACCAAATTAACCAAAAGCCATCATAGCTGTATAAGACATGTAAAAATAAGACAAACTTTTATCTAAAGGGTCATAAAAATGAATTACTTATTGTGCACATGGTTTTTCTTTTATAATATATTAATGATTTGTTAAATCTGGTTAATGAATATGCAATTGTAGTTTTAAGGCTGTTGTCTAAATGTTTTGTTTAGAAAGTAAGTGTGAAGTAGCTGTAGTAGGAAGAGAGGTATTTACAAAGGTGTGTTGATGAAAGCATATATGGATGGAGGACACTTTTCCAGTTAGAGGGACACTCAGAATGATTCACTGGAGAGGACATAACTTTTTATGTGAAGAAAGACTAGTGCAAGTAGAAATAGTGGAATTAGGGAAAGGGAAGTGGTGTGTGGCCAAGTATGGTGACCCATACTTGGAATTTGTCCTCTGCATTTAACCCATCCAAGTGCATGCACACAGTAGTGAACACACACCCGGAGCAGTGGGCAGCCAATGCTGTGGCACCCAGGGAGCAGTTGGGGGTTCAGGTGCCTTGCTCAAGGGTCTCACCTCAGTCTTGGTCCCTGCCGGACCTGAGACTCAAACCCACAACCTTCGGGTTACAAGTCCAACGCTCTATCCATTAGGCCACGACTGCCCCAGCAAGTAGATGAATGTATAAGGGAAGTATTTGTATGAAAGAATGTGTTTATTGCTAGAAATGTACTCACTTGGTAGACCAGACTGGGGTACTGGACCCCACACCGGTCTAAAACGGGGGACTGAAGGAGTGGATCGCAGATCTACAATGGCCTTCATAATCATATTTCTTGACTAATTATTAATCAAAGTTACATTTATGCATGTTAGAGAATAAGTTGAATATGGCTTTAGTCTGCCTTTCTACTCTCTAAGAAGCTGTTTTCATTGTGTGTGTGATCATGCCCGATAAGGTTTAGGGTTGAGGCAACCTTGAAGTAAGATAAGTGTTTCTCTGCGCATTTGTGTTAGTATCTGTCTGTACAGGGAGAAGCTCAGACAGTCCCAGGACAAACGTTGTCCAGCGTATCAGATATACGTCTTTGAAGAGATGTATTGCGTCTGACCTCTCATCACTTGTCACCAAAATAGTCATCAGAAGATAGGCGTCAAGCTTGCGTCCATATGTGGAAATTGTCTAAGTTTATCTAAGTTTTGGAACCAATCAGAATTTTGCTGACTTATGCATTGACGCAATTAGCAACCTCTGTCAGGGTATGATTGTGGTGATTTTTGTATTGTAAAGCAGAGGGGCCTACGAACTCCATCGCGAGTGTTGAAGCTGACTTCTGCTGATGAAACTGCAAACTATTTTCTTCAATTAATCGCATCTATGACTCCTGGTCTTTGTTCATCATACCCGGTCCATGGGTTTTAACTGTAATTCCCCAACAATATCCAGGCATTCATCCGCGCTGAGAGCCCTGCCGGAGCACAACCCATGTTAAAAAACAAAAACAAAATTAAAAATAAATAATTCTTCAAAAACTGCAATTGCAGGTTCCAAACAGAGATGGCGACAAAGAGGCAAAACTTATGGACTACAGCTTTAAATAAAAATCTGTCCGATTTTTCCCTTCCTTTTGGATCCTAATCATATCCATTAGTGACCTTATCCTGAGCTTCAGGTGGCATGTGTATGAAAAAAAACAAACAAAAAAAAAACTACATATAATCGTGATCAGTTATAACTGGTAAACGAAATGTGAGATTTGTCTTTGATTTGTCCTGTATCCGCTTATTTCTCAAGCAAATGAGTTAAGAAAAATTCCAACCTGAAACAAAACTTTATTCATAGGAAGTCATCCCTCTCTCACTTAAGCGGCCAACAGGTTTATCATCCTCAGTGAAACTTGTATTAAAGAAGCTCTTATGAAAAAGACATCAAGCAAAATGCCAAACAACTGCATTACATAAACGGCGATGCACAATTCAAAGACTGCATACAAAAGTTCATTGCTGTTCATAAGTTAAGTCTGAAAAGGAATTAATACTGAAAGTATGCAACACAGATCACTAAAACGTCTTCCCAATATGAGAAATCACAGTACTTTGCTGAAAGTACTCATTTGATTTACTGTACTTAGCAAACAGGTACCAATTAATAGTTCATGGCATGACAATTCATCTCATTTGAATACAAAAGAAAAAAAGTAATGCTTGACAAAGGAATTTAAATATACAATGCTTTGCTACAAACCGACTCTCAAAAACCTGGAAATATGGTCAAAGAAAACCAAAGAGGAACCAAAAGGTGGCAGATGACAGGAAGCAACACATTTGTACATTTTGGCTCGACGATCCCTTTAACAGCAACAATACAGAATTTGTGTGTCAGAGTCAAAGACGACTTGTTCGTTTTCATAAAGTGTTTTTGGACCTAAATGCTCATGTCGAAAATATGACACTAGAATCTTAGAGCTAAAAACTGAAACAAGAAACAAATGCACGTTTGAGAATATGGTAAACGTAGTTGACCCCTGAGTTTCTAATGCAGAACTAGTGTATAAAATACCTCATTACAGTGTGCCTTTTAGTGCAAGCCAGCAAATATGCTCGATTAAACAGGAGGTATATTAAGATAGCACCCAAGCAAACAATGCTTCTCTATGCAGTCTTTCCTGTTGGCCGAATCACAGAGTGGGGCTGGTTTGAATAGCCAAACCAGTAGATCAAATACATCTTATTTATAATTCATTTCTGTTTTGTTTTTTTTCATAGAAAACAAATATCCCTGAATGAAACTGATTCACAGTATATTGAGGACTCCAGTGCTACTACCACTGTTTTTATGTTGGGACAATCAAGTATGTCTTCAAGGTCTCCAGTTAGTGTCTCTTGCATGGCTCAACCGTCCAAGTCCTTCATTCACTGTCTTGGTAATTCACAGTCCGCTTGCCTCTGTTTCTGGTCCGGATGCGTGTGGCCCGTCGAGGTTTCCCATACGACACGTCGCTATCCTCATCGGAAACATCCCTCTGGAGTTTCCTGGACTGTGCGGCTCCTCGGCCACGGTCCCTTAGCCTTCTCTTTGGACTGCTCTGTGAACAAGAGCTGGCATCTGATTCAGACTCCCCAGACTCTTCGCTCTCAGAGTCGCTTCCATCGTCGTCGCTGGCATCCTCATTGCTTCCTTCGTCGCTTTCGCTTTGCTTCCGTCGTTGCCGGGTTGCCTTGGGAAGCTTCTCCTGAGACCATCGCTCCCGACCATTCTCTGATTTGCACCTAGTTTCGGAGCCACTCTCAGAGTCCATCGAGCCCCTCAAGCGCTTGTAGCGTTTCGCATGCTTTCTTTGAGGTGTCATGCACTCGTTTTCATCACTGGTCCTACTACTTTTGTTGTCTGCGTCTTCAGACTCGGAGGAGCCACCACGTTTTCTTTTGGAGTTACCGCCTGATGGTTTTCCTGCCCGGGAGTTGGCCCGCTCCTTGCTCTTTCCATTCTTCGATTGCATCTCCATCTCAGGACTGAATTCTTCATCCGAGTCCTCCATAATGTAGCTCTTCTTGGGAAGAGTTCTAAGACAGATTCCTTTGGATGCAACTTTAAGGCAAGGCTTCCTCCTCAGATGTGCCTTCTTGTCCGATGCGTCGCTCTTTTGCCATTCATCAGAGGAAGTATCCTCCTTTTTCCTCTGTCTTCGGTCTACCTCCTCTTCACTTTGCGAACTGGAGGCATCCGACATTGCCTCAAGCTTCTTTTTGCGAGCGTTGGATGCACACTTTCTATTTCTGAGCGACCTTCTTTCTTCAGCATCACTTTGATTTTCTTCGTCTTCTGATTTAATTCTCTTCCTGCGAGCAACAGATTTTTCTGAAACATCACTGAGCTCCTCCGAGTCCTGGGTGGTTGATGTTAATGCATCTGTGGTTGAGGTTTTTTTGCGGGTAACTTGCTGTTTTGTGGCAGAAGCTTGTTCTTGGCTTTCTGATGGTGCTTTACTCCTCTTCAGCTCTTTTGCATCCACCTTCCTTCCGTTTTGATAAGGGTGCTTTTGAGTTTTGGGCACCTCAACATCCTCATCAGAACTCCTTTCAGAATCCTGCTTGCTTGGCCGATTTTTCTGACGTCGGTCTCTGGAGCAATTCTCTTCTTCAGCATCAGTGTCATTCATCTTTTTTATTTTAGTGACAGCGGCTTTTGCGGTCTTCCTGGTGGACTTCCGCCTGACAACGAGATCCTCGTCCGACTCCCCGTTCACACTTTCATTCTGACTCTCCCCATCATCTGTGTTGTCCTCACTTTCCACTCGTTGCCGTTTGGTGCTGTGTCCATTAATGAAAGGAGACGTTTCTAAAAATAGAAATACACCTTTCTTTAGTGTCAGTGACCCATTAATGTTTAATGTTAAAGGCCATACTTCATTTTGTAGGAGGAACTAACTGGATTGTGCAAAGGAGATTAAACTTTTGTCCTATCAATCAGGCCATTTTTATTTGAGCCTGAACAAGCTGAGCATGTTTTTAAAGGGTTAGTTCACCCAAAAATGAAAACTAGCCTGTGTTTTACTCACCCTCGAGGTATCCTAGATGCATATGACTTTCTTCTTTCAGACGAAATCGGACAATCGGAGCAGTGTTAATTTTGGCAGGCATTTTTGATTTAGTCCAAAGGTCTCTGCACACTGAGTCAGAAATTTTCGCACGTTAAAAAAATAAATACGACCTCACGTTGTGTCAATAACGTTTACACACTGCCTCCGAAACTTTCGTCCGTCAAAAAAAAATTCGGATCAGGTTCGATTTTCTGCGTTTTCGCATCCGTTGCATGCATTTTGATAGGAAAGGATGGGGAATATGCATTTGTCAAATTTTAGTCAAACTGCAGTTACCAACATTTATTTTGGTAGCTATTTTATATGTAGTCTTCAAACAAAAATACCAAATCAATTAAGCTTATGAGAAATTTGAATCAAGGATTGAATTTGGGAAAAACTGGAATAAATTTTCATTTTTGATAGATACAAATTAAACTCGTTTTTCAGATACAGCAAGTTTACTTAAGTATACATTTATTTAACATCTTTTGTTGGTTAAAATTAATGACGCGTATGTATTTAATTAGGAATGCTGTCCATTTAAGATGGATGAATGTAATACTGACACATATTCAGTTTTCACCCACCTGTTTACGTTCACTTAAGCCATAACCGACTGCATTTACGTGATATACTCTACACGATAGACATTTGGACTGCTGTGTGTGTATTTGAGCATTGAGAACTGATCGCACGCTGTATGAGAACTGAAGAAGTGGAGCGTGCGCGAGAGAGAGCACTTCAGCGCGATTCGTGCCTTCACTAACTTTAAGTTAGAAAACGGGGCGCCTGGTCACCCAATCCCTAACTCTTCGGGTGCTGAGGCCATTGTTTCAGATCGCTAGTTTGCGTTTTGGAAGCCTGTTTATTATGTTTGAAATATGGATATTTTTCTTACAAACACACATGGATTCGCTACAGGAGGCCTTTATTCACTCCCCGGAGCCGTGCGAGGCACGTTTTTTTATGGATGTGCATGGTTTATTTAACGTGTTTTGGACTGTTAAAGAGAAACACCCACCCACTGCAATGATAACACTTGGAATAACCATGACAATTTTTAATATAACTCCGATTGGATTCGTCTGAAAGAAGAAAGCCATATACACCTAGGATGCCTCGAGAGTGAGTAAAACAGGCTAATTTTAAGTTTTGGGTGAACTAACCCTTTATGGGTTATTATCATTAAGATGACAGACTTTCTTTGTAATCGAATGCTTGATAAATTGTGCAAAACCAGGAATGTGCAGATGAATAAAATCTGGATTTCATGCTGATTATAGAGCTCAAGGGATCTACCAAACACACCCTTTTTTTCTGCTGATCTTCTAGATGGCCTGCGCCCAGCAGTTCTACTCTCCGCTTTGCTTTGAGAAGATAAATCACTGTCTGCACTGCCATCACTTTTCTCTTCTTCACTGGCTGAAACGTCACTTTCATTTGACTCTGTGAAAAGAACAATAACAATAAAAGGAGAGAATGTACATTTAAGTTACATTAGATATTTCTCCCCCCTTTTACACAATTTCAATGTAAAGGTCACTGCACACGTGAAATTTTCGCACATTAAAAAATAAATGACCTCACGTTGTGTCAATCATGTTTACACACTGCCTCCGAAACTTTTGTCCGTCATAAAATTCGGATCAGTTTCGATTTTCTGCGTTTCCGCATCCGTAGCAAGCATTTTGATAGGAAAGGATGACGAATACAAAAAAACGCATACAAAAATTTTGGAGTCAGTGTGCAAGGACCTTAAGCTGTGTAGACGTCTATACCTTCTTCTGAATCAGAACTGCTCTGAATGACAGCAGAGCGTTTGCTAGCACGAGTTGCAGGTCGGGTGCTGCCTCCACGCCCCTCTTCGTCCGAGCCTTCGTCGTCATCCAGGGTATCCATGAGTTTCATCTTATTAACTGCTGCCATGGCGGTCTTGCGAGCCCTCGGCCGGCGACTGACAGATGACGACGACTCGTTCTCTGAGGCGTCAGAGCCTTGCGAAGGCTCTTGGTCAGAATCGCTGCAGGGTCGTGATCTCTGACGCTCGTGTGACCTGCTGTGCCCGTTCATCTTGGCATGGCCCTCTAAGACACACAAGGCAAATTTTACAGGTAATTTGTTATTGTCAAAATAAGTACGTGTCATTTTCCACTAGCTGAAAGTGCTTGAAATTTCTACTCAACCGCACACAATGACACACACAGGGTTTGTTTAACAGTTTGTCTAAAGGATCCCACCATGTCTGCGTTTTGCTCCATTATTCTGTGCAGCTCTTCTTGTGGCTCTAGTCTCTCGTCTGAAGACACGAGATGAGGATGAACGTTCCTCATCCTCTTCTGACTGACTCGGAGAGTGTTTGCTGTCATGATCAGACCCTATTATCAAAAGCACAAACTGTCTTTAGCACCTAACGGTAATTCCAGAGTTTCTGAAAGTCCCATGTTATAGAAGGAATCAATTTTAACAGTATTTTCTACTTATTTATTGTCTATAACATCTGGTCAATGGATAAACGGCTCCACCCGGTGGGTTTCTAAAGAATGGAGCCCATTAACCCCTTAACTGTCACTCACAGTTTTGAACATAGACATTATAGTGCACTATCCAAACTTAAATTTTTATAATTCATGAACGAAAACATTTTGTAACATGATATTTATGTACCATTTCCATGGTACTGCAATGTCTGATTTTAAAATGGGTTTCAAAGCATGAATTTTGAGATTTTAAGTTTTCAGTTGATATATAATTTCTTATGATTTGTAAAGCGTGATAGGGAAAAAGGCAACTAAGAAGATGGTCTGTGACAAAGGTCAGAACTCCTGTTATGATGTAGATTTTTAAGGTGCACTACTTGTCATAAATTAATCTAATAATTTTCCTACATAATTTTTTAACAAAAAAAGTGGTAAAATATCTATTTAGGAGTCTTAGACCTTTCCAACGATATATAGTTTGTCATGATTAGATTAGGATTTATTGTAATATAGTGAAGTAAACTTAGGCGTCCCCACAGAGGGGACGGGTGACAGTTAAGGGGTTAAAGCACTGTGCATTCAACAGGAACAACCATTGGTGGAAGTAGTGGATCCAGTTCATAAAACCAGGCTGAATTATTCACTCACTACTTGTACTGATCTGGTTTTCGAGTGGTTGTAGAGTTTACAACTCATTGGAGGGGAAGACTGTCAGTGAATAATGCAGTCTCAAGTCTGCTCATAAAAACCACTTAATGCTTCTTGTGTCCTTTTTTTTTTTTTTTGAAAATTCCACAAAAATTCCACCTCTTCATGTGAATAGGCAGTTCACTTAAAAATAAAAGTTGATTTAAATTTTCATTTTCAATTTAACTGACCTGTACACAGGTGTTGTTGCAACAGAGTGCCTTATATTTTAATACCAGAAACAAATCATTTTCATGAGTTATCCGTCTTACCGGATGAAGATGAGCAACTCCGTCTGAAGGTAACCCTGGCTTCATTGACTCTGCGGCGCTCTGGTCCAGACACTTTGGCTGAGGTAGATTTGGCTGTAGACTGTTCTGTGTTTTCCTGAGTTTTTATAGTAGCCCTCTTTTGACTAGGGTCAAGAGGGGGAAAATAATGAGATTTGCAAACAATTCAGAAGAAAAAAAAGAAGAAAAATAAGAGACAGCAGTATAAACATGGCAGGGCGATCCGCTTACCGTGTGCATCCTTGGCTCGAAGGAGCCGACTCCTGATGCTGTAATTTCTTCCTGAATCTTTGACTGCGTCGCAGCTTCAAGCTACTTTTGATGGCAGTCTTATAGTCTGAAGTGATTTTCCGTATACTCTCCTCGAAAAACGCTGACAGTCGCAAAGTCATACTGTAAATCTGTCAAAACAAATAGTGCAAGAACATTAATGAGTCTTCAAGAATTAAGCAAAAAGGCAAGCAGAAAGAAGAAAAGGTAGAAAAAGAAAACGATTATCCAGGACATTAATGCATTACCTTTGACCGTTTGCTTGGCGTGTAGGCTTTAGCATTGGCAAAAATAAGCCTGGTGTCCTTGCAAAGGTCTATGGGATTTTCATAACGGTCTTCTTCAAGAGTTTGCCGCACTGTTCCAAGGTCCATAGGGGTGTCGATAATATTACAGTAATCCTGGAGACACAAAGAGGACACGTTTAACTTCATGCTTCTACTGACAATGCTTGATCCTACCTTTAAATCAGATCCACATCTCCAGATTAAATGTGCTGTATGTAGGATTGACACCTAGCGGTTGAACTAGGTATTGCAGTCCAAATTCAAAATACTGGAGAGGGTTTTTTTTTTTTTTTTTTTCCCACCCGCCCTTCCTCCTCAGACTTGATGCACACGCAGGTTGCCAGATTAACGACACCAACAGAAACGAGCGCACATGACGATGAATGACATGAAATACGTTGTGTTTTCCACCAACTGGCAACCCAGGGTGCTGAAATACAGTTGGGTAAACTGGCAGTGGGCGGGTTTCACAAACCAAAACAGAGACCGACATTCCGGCCCGGAACACACATTTTTAAAGGAGAATAACTGACTGCAGCATTGTTTTTCAGATAAACAAGTATGTTAACTTTGCATGTTTATCTGCAAACATATGGAATTTTTATGCTTTAGTAGAGTCAAAAACTTACTTACAGCACCTTTAAGACAGATAACCACTTCCCTAACATGATTCTATTGATTGTTTTTTTTTGACTCACAGGATATTCTCTCTGATCTACAGGATCCCGGAACGGCTCTGAATCCTCACACTCAAACATGTAGTCCAGCAAACGTTTGCAGTGGTCCTTCCATGCATCCCTGTCCTGCACAACCTCCAGCGATGGCTGACGAAATCAAGACACAAAACAGCATCTTAAACACATTCATTTTTCCATCTGAACAAACTTCTTTTTTTCTGTTTAGTGATGGAATTTTTAAAATCAAAGAGCAGATATAGTAGGATAATCAAGAGTGTAACATGATCTCTGGTGACATTTCTACCAATGTGCAGTATATACTCTCATTCCACCCAAAAATTGGGATTACAGTCCAGTGTACAGTTATATACATTTAATATCTTACACTACCTGGCGAAGTCTTTGTCCTGCAGAGGTTCCAGGTGCATCAATATCATCCATGTCCTAAAAGCCACATCCGAATCAATCTCATGTTTTACAGAAAAGGCAACGAAAACACAGGTGAAACAAATACACTCACCTCATCGTCAGAGTACTCCATGTTTTCAACGGCATTGTAGATCTCCATAATATCTGTACAGCGAGGTTTACTGTGGAGGGAAAAAAAAAAAAAAAAAAAAGTTTATTAAATTACAGAACAAAACATAAATATCACAAATGGATCTTCACTAAAGACCAACCTTATGAACTTCAGGAGAACATTTGTTATGATTTTAGCAGACTCTGCAATCTTGCTGCGGGGCTCATTAAAAGTCTTGGCATTTTGTTCAATGTGTTTCACATCCCAGATCAATGCAGACAGTCTCCTAAAAAACCAAAGACATGTTAAAACACTAAAAGTAGACACTAATGACACGAAACACTAAAACAAAAAAATTAAACATTCAAACTCATTCATTCAGACTCATTCCACTTTCTTTCTGTGGGACATAAGCTATTTTGAAGAACAGTCAAACTGCTCTTTTTGTAAAAAAAAAAAAAAAAATCCAATGGGGTTAACATGCTTGCATGTTTAAGCTTCTACAAAAACCAACAAAGTTTCTTCTTGCATGTCAAGCAAGTATAGTCAAGCTGCAGGTGACAATATTTGACATGCTCTATGTATGTGCATTGATCAAAGTTTATGAATAAAAGCCTAAATTAAATCTGTTCATATAAAGTGTCTCTTCAGCAGACCTGGATTAAACCACTCAATTCATTTAGATTACTTTTTGCAATGCCTTTAAGAACTTTTTGAGTCAAAGTCTTGATGATATGGGTTTCTGACGGAGGGACAGAAATCTCTCAGGTTTATTTAAAAAAAAATAATCATTTGTTTCTTGAAGATGAATGAAAGTCTTATGGGTTATATGGAAAAGAGCAGCATGAACATTCTTCAAAATTTCTACTTATGAGCATCATTAAAAAGACTTTCATACGGGTTTAGAAATGTTACAGGGATGAGTGAATGGTGACAATTTTTATTTTTAGGTGGACTGCACCCATTAAGCTACAAACCTGTAGAAGTTGTGCTTGAGCCGCAGTTTGATGGTGTTAAGGTCGGTGGGATACGCAATGACAGCACAATATGTTGGATACTGAATGAGGTCCACCGGACCAGAGAAAGGTGCTGCGATATCTGTTGAAAAGGACAGAAATTGACACTTCATACATCAGAGGGTCACAGTTAAAGGGTTAGTTTACAGAAAAGTGATATTTTGTGTCATTATTTAGTCACTCATGTTGTTCCAAACCCAGAAGTCCATCACTGATCTTTGGAACACAATTGAAGATATTTTTCATTTTCAATTTTGTCCACACAATGAAAGTCTACGTAATCCAAAAAATAAATAAACTGCTAAATTCATATGGATTACTTTTACAAATCTCCTTATAAACTTTACAACTTACTAAAAAAAAAATCAATTGAGTCAAGCGATTGGAACGCAATTAGGGTAAGTAAAAGATGATGATTTTCATTTTTGGCTTAACTATCCCTAGTCCAAGTAGTTCATCAAAATTTGAATTGCTTAAATGACAAAAAAAAAGAAAGGATAAAATAGGATAACGCACCCACAGTCACAAGCTGTTCTATGCCTGCAACAATGCGTGCACTCTCTTGGTCTCGACCCTTGTCCCCCCATTCACCCTCCTGAGGTTTATACAGGATATCGATCATCTCCTCATCCGTCACCGGCACTCCTGCACTCTCCGACTCCGGCTGCTCCGCTGCAGAAACCCAATAAATAAACCACTCGCTTAATTAAAACACAATGACAAAGCACCTTTCTGTTAGAAATGGAGTAAACATACAAACTCTGAATATGTAGTGCAAAGACTGCTGATATGCAAATTCATCTCAACTTTGGGGGGGAACACTGCAAGAAACATACATTTTGCATCTGGTTTAAGATAATGCTCGAGTGGTCAGAAGTACCGTTTTCAGGAATAGCCTCCACGTCCCATGGACTCAGCTTTTCTATCTCACCATTGTCCCACCTGCAAAAACATGAAGTTAAAAACCACTGCCAAAGGACTAGAGAGTACACCATCCAATAATTCAGTTTGGGCTTACTTGACTTTGAAGCACTGAAAAAGGCTGTCGGGATATTCAGACTGATATGGTTCCTGACAAACTATGGACCCAAACCACCAGGCGTCATCGATCACAGAGCGAAACCGATCACCTGAAGAAAACCAGGACAGACATGACTTGATACGCTTTGACTCAGGCTACCAAAATAAACTCAATCGACTCTGTTCTCAGGTCACGACTCCAAACTTACTCGATCTCCACACTCTGTTGCGTGCCTCGTCGTAGCTTTGACGCAGCACCAGAAAATCTATTACATCCGGCATATCATGATATCTAAGAAAAAAAATGGCACCAAAACATGTACTTTTGCTTAATCTACACCAAGACGCAGCTATGCCAATATAATTGAAATTTCAACTCATATCTTCCCAACTTACTTTATTGAAAAGGATCGGTCTGTTAATTTGCCTGTTCCAGGGTCAATCTGGGTCAGTTTCAGACAGCACAGGGTTGGAGGGCACACTTCATACTTGATCCCTGTTATTTTTACAAACTCTTGGTCCTGGTAAAAACAAATGATTTATGATTTTCAAAGCCAGACATGCTGAAAACATTAAAAGTTAGGCAAGTTGCACGTATTGTTTAAAAGCATGTTCAAGGTTAAATACAACAAACACAAGTGTATGTCAACTTAATCATGCGAGACACTTCTGGTAGGTAATTACACAGATCATTTTGATGATAAACTCAGGCATTTCAGATCATGACTGGTATTAGTTTAGTTACCAATGTATATATGCATACTGTTAAGATCAGATCAATACAAAGTTTTGCAAAGCACTTATGAAGGGATGCATCTGATAAAATCAACTGTGTCAGAAGAAAAAAAAAACCCAGGATTGTTTTGATCTTACTCTTAACGCCATCTTCTTCCATGGCTGTCTGTCTGGGTTAATGGGGTACAGGTTAGTCCTGCAGACTGCATCCAAATATGCTTCATGACCCTGACGAAAATAGATGACCTGTGGACAGATCCAAAAAATAAATAAACAAACATTAAAAAGGCTTTTTATCCGATTTAGACATGAATTAGCTGTACATTAAAACAGATGAGATGAAAGAAAACTTATTCTGTACCTCGTCTCCCATTTGAGGGACGAAGGGGGACTTTCGGGGAATGACGTCAGTAATCCATGCTGAGGGCCGGAACTCATTTGAGATCTCTCTATTAATGGGTGGTCTCGGTTTTGGTTGCTAAGGACAACAAATTTTAAAAAAAAGGGCATTAAAACTCCCATAGTTATTTTTAAAAACATTTCCCCCCCCCCCCCCCCCCCCCCCATTATTATTGGAAACAAATTGCAATTCCACTTGGGGTCACTAGTGGCAGATATTACACACTTCCTTTTTAAAATTACTATGGTGGCAGAATAAATACCTTGAGCTATCACTCCTCCATTCCTCTTCATCCTCAACAGACGAAACAACATCACCTCCCTCGATTTCACTGCCCTACACCATTAACACATAATTATTAACATGTATGATATGGCATAACAGTATTTTAAAAAGTGAATTAACAAACACTCAACCTCAGAAGACGCCGTTTCCTCCCCCTCCTCACATGAGAACTCGATGTACTCCTCAGCTAGACCCTCTTTACGCTCCTGATTCTTCTGCCGTTTACGAGACTGTGCACGTTTGAGGCCCGGCTCTTCATCATCAGAATCATCCTATGGGCAGAACAGGATGTTTATTCAGTGCTGACATCAATACCCATAATGCAATTCATAAGGAGGCAGAACCCTACCCTGAAGGTGGTGTGGGTCACTCTCCTTCTCTTGGTGTTGTAAAGGGTGACCTCCTCATCACCCTTCGCTATTCTGAATGACTCCTGCGCCCTAAATGAAAAAGTCATTCACTAAATTAAATTTGTTCTGTAAATCCAGAGTGCAGGGTGTTTTTGCTTACTTAAACCTCATCTGTACCATCTGAAGACCAATCGATAGCTTTCTTGTTTTCTTTCCGATAACCAACAACTTAGCAAAGATATTACTCTCTCACAATACAACATACATACATACATACATACAAGTCGGCATTAAGAATGACGTACAACTTTTACATTTTAATATTTTCAATAAAGTGACAAATGTATAAACATCTATACACAAATATACAAAACTCCATTAAAGTGCCCCTATTATGGACTTTTGAAAATGACCTTTCATGCAGTGTAACACAGCTTGTTATTGTCTCTCAAAAGAAAGTCGACTCTGAATCATTTAAACGAGTCGTTTTTAAAATGAATCCCAAGCAGTTTCATGTTGATGTCAACACAAAACATTAGCATATTGCCCGCCCACGGCGCAGACCTGGGAAAACTTGATTTTCGCGTTGGTCTGAACGAAAATGCAAACTGGGACCTTTTGGAGCAGTAAAAATATCTGTTTCCCCAGTAACGCTGTACACAAAGCAGCACTGTGGTCACAAATGCTGCTTTATCAGGCAGTACAGACATGATGAAATGGAAATTAAATCGACCAATTACTGCAAATTAGCCTCACACAAAGGAGGGGTTAGGAAAAATGAATCGTTGAGCGAATCGCTTGGGAGACGTTGAGCAAATAAGGTAAAAATAAATGCATATTATAAGACAATGAAAGTGTTTTTTGAAAGTGTTGCATGCATGTCAACCTGTTGTTGGGTACTCCCAAAACCAAAATATGAACCTTTCATAACCCATAATAGGGGCACTTTAACAGTTTAAGTTGCTAAAGAACATTCAGCTACATATAAAAAAATATATTAATCCAAAGTTCACGACCATCATAACTATTTGAAGGAATTTTAACTAATGTACTTGCATTAGTTGCATATAACGCATAAAGTTTATTTTTTTTTTAATATAAAAATAACTTTTAAATACAATAAAACAATATGTAATTAAACAAATGTTTCAAACAGATTCGAACAAAAAAATAATAGAAAAGAATCTTATATCTTATATTTAATCAAATCTGGCATGTTTTAGACAAGAAAAAAATGTCTTTATATATAAACAAATGTTTTAAAAAGTATTTGGTGTTGTTCGAAAAACACACTATAGCAAACAAAAATCTGAACGACTGTTTTAAAGCATAAACACTGTTTGACTTTCTTCTCCCTGACGGGACTACCGTATTATTTCTGCCGTTCTCTAAGCGCCACCTACTGTCAGAAAGTGATTTCGGATTTTCATGTTGGGGTTGTTTACATCAGAGCGTATGGCTCTTTTACACAGCACACACAGGGTTGTTAAATTAAAAAAGGTTAATGGAAAAGAAGCATTCTAAAAATGCATTCTAGAAATCTAAACCATTTGTAATAAGGCATCTAGAAGCATTTATGGTAGTTTGTGGCTGCAATAACAATACTGTTAAAGTACATTACAATGATATATCATTTCCGAATGCCTGCATGTGTAATTTGAATATAGACAAAATAAATGAATAGAAACATTAAATGATGAAATTCACCTGTAGCCACTTGCTGTAAGCTCAGGCACCACCACCCTGCGTCTCCAGGCCTGAAGGTCCCTCTCTGTGGCCATCTGACTGCGTGGAGCATTCTGGTGCATCTGCCGGACTCCCTCTACCTGTCCGCTGCGCCGTAAACCCACATTAGGTGGAGACTGAACCTCCATCCGCTCGTTCAGCGACACTGTGCAATCAAACGCAGCTATATTAGATGAAACTCTGTGGAGCTTCAACTTCAAATGTACAGAAGTGGATGTCGCTTTAAGACTACATGCTAATGGAGTTCAATGTATAGGCACCTCTGCGAGGAGTTCCAGGCTCTGGCACACGGGCAGGAGCAGGAAAACCGCCTTCTGCCTGAACTACAACTTGTCTGTCCTGGTGCTCCTGAAGCTGACGGATGGCAAAATCCAAGGCGCTGTGACGAACCTCCTCGCTCTCTGTAGATTGCTGACTGATCACCTGTTCCACGACCTCACCATCACCTGAAACATTTTTAAAGGTGGCAATTAGAAACACTCCATATGATCATAGTTTTTTTTTGCCTGTGCCTGTAAGTTTTGTGCTTTGTTATTTTTGATATGAAAAAGTCTAAGCTTTACATTCTGCCAGTTTTATCAAGGAATTCAAACAATAAATGTGGTTTTTGGTGCTCTTTAATTTGGTGTGACAGATCGCTGTTGCTACCTCTGTTCAAACAGCACTGCAAAGCACATGTGAAATAAACATCAATGAACATCAGAAGGTATGTTGAAAGAAACAGGACAACTTAGTGAAAAGTATCCGGAACAAATTTACCGGAATTTTTGAAAAGGTCCTGTTCACACATGATCTCTTTACGGCAGGGGTCACCAACGTGGTGCCCGCGGGCACCTGGTAGCCCGCATGGAGTCTCCGAGTCGCCCGCCAAGCACGTTCTATAAATAGCCTGAATTAGCGCCGGACGATAAACGATATCATATCGAGATTATGAGATAATCTGATGTTAATAATGTTAATAATAATCTGATGTTAATAATGATGAGAAGCTGACATTTTTACTCAATATGGATTAATCTAACATCATATCACACAACAGAAATAAATGTTACAGCAGCCAGTCAGTGCATGTCGCTAATGGGTCTGCATGTTCTGTGTGTCTCTGTGTGAATGCGTGGAGTAGTTTCGTCTGATACACAAACTCAAACACACGTGACTCGCGGTGTTTTCAGCATCTGTGTCTCAATATATGAGGACATAAACACATGCACTTCATCTCCAGAGCTGCTCTAAGAGTCACTTCACCAGCTTTATGCAGTTTCATTTGAGAAAAATTACCGTCAAATACATGCTGAAACTAAAACCAAAACTGAAAGACCTTCACGAC
>JAFVLL020024239.1:140854-158912 GCA_021397915.2 Tor tambroides | reverse complement strand
ATTTTTTTTTTAGCAGATTCAACCATTTGACACAATCTGTCCAAAAAAAAAAAAAAAAAAAAAAGTGCTGCCCATCTGAAATACATGCTACATTTGCAGTCAGCCACTATAGATTATATGTGTACCATTATCAGATCATAAATGCTTTTTAGGATCATATATGAGTTTACTTAGGACTGAATCACAAAACAGCATTTTGACAGAGATTCAGTGCAGAAAATCACTGACTCATTTGACCTTAGTTGACTGAACACCAGAGACGTTTCTCCAGGTCTTTATGTTTTCTCTTTGATAAAACAAAGATGAAGAAAGCACATATATAGTATATAATAACGCACAGGAATCTTACATCAAATGTTGTGTCAAAGTAGCAACAGATTTATAAACTGATTAAGAAACTTTATCTTTCCCTATAAAACAAGTACAGTTTCATATAGGCCTATGTTAAGGCATATAAAAAAGAATTTATTTATTTATTTTACATATTTTTTTATTTTATACTGGTGATTTTGTAAGGAAATTAGGTAATTTATATCAATAGCTTTAAATTAATTTTGCCTAATTAGTACTTTTTAAAAACTTTAGTCTAACTAAAGCAATAAAAAATACTTTTGGGGTATTTTTTTTAGTTTTAACAATAGAGTAAAAGCCATCCAAGCAGACAAACCCAAACCAGTTTTCTTTGTTATTCAGTCTTTCTTTCTGACCTACATGATCTGACATGAAGCTTAATTCAGTAATACTTTGCTGGAAGGGAGAGTTTTTGCAGATCAGGCACAAATTATGTTCTGGCCTGTTATGTTGGCTTATGTTCGCTCCAATTGGAAGCAGTTAAGTTTACTAAAAGTATTGTTTTTAGTCTTTTAAGCAATAAAATGTTATGATACAGTGCAATTAGTTTTCCTGAACTATTAAACAAACTAATGTTTAACACTGAGATGATAAAGTTAATGGTCACATGCCTACAATATAGTTCAAGCATAAACTTAGTTTAAAGTTTGTGCTGGAGAGTATACATTGAGTATAAAGATCCACGTGAGCTGGATACACAGAGTTAACTGTGGGACGTCCCACCCTAACCGAGTGAAGAGAAGGGGGCTGACCGGACCTGCCCACAGCAAATGTCTTCTGTGTGAACTTGTGTTGCTGTTAGATAGTTTCAGACCCTTTCACCAGCTGACTTCTCCTCTGGCTTCTCTGTTAGACGGACAGAAGGTAAGAGCATTCATTTATGTCCTCTTCTCCTTCTTACATCCTGAATATGAAAACTAATAAAACTCTCATGGTCAGGTGCTTATTTACTAATACTTTTAAAACCATTGCCAAAACAATTCTTACTAGTAGTAGCAGCTTGATTTTTGTTTTTGTCCTGCTTGCATGTTAAAAAGATTCTAAGGTTTTAAAGATAACGAGAGCACAGATTTACTGAAACCACTGACCTCACTCTGAAACTTCCACTGGAAACAGGTGTCTGTTGTTTTATATAAACGTCATGTGTTGCACATGTATTAATGATGAAGTCTTTGTCAAATGAATGCAAACTGATTATTTACCAGGCTAATGTTCTTATTCACAGTTTAAAGCTAAACTGTGTAGTCTAGAGCTCAGAGCAGCACAATGTTGAGGTATTGTGTGCCACATATGCAGCAGGAGGGGTGAACACAGAGTCAGGGATGGAGGGGGAGGGGAGAGAGATTCAGCCTGATAGACCCCTCCCCTTACAATTACTCCCATCAAAAGGAATGCGTGTTTCCATGGCAATTTTTCACCAGCTGTTTGAGACCATGTCGAACCGAGGCAGATGTCGCTGCGGTAGACAAACAAGAATCGTGCGAAGACAAACTGTCAGGTTACAGCTGCCGGAAGGGCCCGTATTGTTATAGAAAGACAAGAGAAAAGTATCGATGAAAAAGTTTGAAAATCTGTTGTATAAAGGTTTTTTTAAAATTTATTTTTAACTTTATTGCAAAACTTTATGCTAAATTTACCATACCAACTACACATGGTACAGTATCTTACAAGATTTTATGAGAAATGTGTGGTACGGCATGGATAATATTTTTCCCCTGGTGCGCCAAAGATTTTTCATAAGAGGAAAATGTCAGAAATAAACATTTTATTGAAACTTAGAAACATTTTATGTGCCTTTGGGTGAAATAGAAGAGGTTAAATGTGTTTTTCATCAATTCTGTGTGCAAGGGGATTGTAAACCATACAAATCAGGCTTATATTCACAACACATAGTGAATAGAAAAATCAAATCTAAAAAGTGAAGTTGCAGAATCAGAAAAGAGTAACAAATCAGGTTAAGAATGTGGATCTGGTTTTAACCCCATTTTTAACTCGGCGGTTCGTGACTTGCGCTCACCTTGAGGATCAGATAGGGATATAAATGAATAAGTCATATTTTCTCGGCCACAGATAAGGTCTTTTCAAGGTGATACGCGTATATTTATAGGGTGAAATTCATTTCCTTTCTCACAGACAGTTGCTCTTTGCACTGGATAAAGGCGAGTAATAACAGAGTGGTTTAACTTACAAACAGCAGCGGGGGGAAGGGAGAGCCACTTAAAAAGGTCAGGTGATTGTTAACTTGGGTTACATGGATCTTTTTTTTTTGCTCAGTCACTCTCTTTTGACTGTCTTTTGTCTTCCTCAGAGGTCCCTGTACTCCTTTTCAGCAGAGGATGAAATTTCCTCTTCCCCCCACCTTGTTTTTCGGTACAAGGTTTACATTGTAATGACGATTCCTCGTCACAACAAAAAACAAGAACGGGTTCCAGAGAGATGAGTTTTCATTTCCTGTGAAACAAAACCTTGGGAGTTAAACAAATTTGACGCATTTTAGCATTAGCATGTCAACTCAGATTAGTTTGAAACCCCACTTTTTGTTACGTTAACTCACTGTTTGTTTCAAGGGAGCTTTCAGTAAGGAGTCTGTTTTTCTGCTTAGCGCTAAACGTCGCACAGATGCACGCAAGTAATTGTGCCGTAATGGACAGGTGGCTCATGCAGAGGTTTGCTGCTCATGCCAAGTGGCTTCCTGCTCCATAAATCAAGCATGCCCACCATGCCAAACTCTGTATCCCAGCATTGGCCACTGATGATGATATTCTGTTTGTGTTTAATATGCTAAGGCTACCTTAGATGATATTAGAGTAAGCACAGCGAAGGTATGTTTGTAAGGGAAATCAGATGCCATTGTGAAGTATTTAAATTTGCAAGAGATGCATTGGCAGCAAGTCAAATGTTGTGGATACAGTTTTGCAGCTCATTTGTTTATCTAGAGATTGAACCACCTGTTTTGTCGCTCCGGAGAGAGGGAGAAAACTCCGTCTGCGGAGCTTCTGGAAAATGACTCTTTGGAAAAAAACGCAGAGTACTGAGCTGCCGTTTTCCTCCCGGTTTACGCCCCACAACCTGCTTACCTTACTAAACTCTAAATTAAATACTGGGTTGAAAAGGCATCCTTTATACCGCTGACTTTCCTTCGGCTCGGGCATGTTTGATTTTGAACGCGACCTTCCAAATAAAATAAGTTGTTTTGCTCTAAAGTGACTCCACCAGAGTAATGGACTTATACTTCAGCCAAAAAAATGACTTGCATAGATGTGCCAAGACGTCTCCTGAAAGGAATAGAGCACACCTCCAAATTAAATTACAGGACATGATGTCAGGTCATTTCCTTCGTCCTATGACTCACACAGCCTCGGCCTGTTAAAATAGGTCGTTTTTGTGGATGGAAAACGAAATGATTCTTTGTCTGCCACGTTAGACGTCAGCATTTGAAGAGGGTGACAGAGTCTCAGAGGCATCTGACCTCGGCCATCTTTTCCTTTGCCAAAGAAAACAGCATAGGGCCACTGAAGGGTTCACACACCTGCTAACATGGTTTTTATGTGCTGAATACAAGAGATCTTGCATCATGCTCTTAACAAAAAGAGCTCTTTGGTGAAATGGCCAACAATATTACTCAAAAATCAAATCTAATGTAGGATCTATGGACTTCCATGATGTATTTTAAGGTTATTTGAAACCTAAAACCACATTTGACAACACAACCAACTGAGGTCAATCCAACTCATTTCTGTCAAAGTCGAATCAGATTTTTTCTTCTGTATTGTTATGTATATCTGTGAAACATTATCAATGAAATCAATAAGATGCATTTGGAAAATATTTTGAATTTGCACTTAATGCCAATTTTAACTTTAATCTCCTGAGTTTTTCTTGAAGAAACAAGGAATTTCTCAACCTTGAGCAATAAGCCAAGGAGATTCTCAGCAGTTGCTGGGCAAATTATATTCAGGTCAGTGGTTTCAAGAAGACCCTTAACTCCCATAAGGATTCTACAACTTGGCCAATCATGAATGCACAGATAATATGCAGTAATCCCACCCATTATCTACTTGTGCACAAATGGCCCACCACAGCTTGAGGTGTGGGAATTAGCTTTGATTTTAATCGCATACAAAGTCACCAAATATTCATCATACTCACAACAAGAAATTGGCTGATGGATGCTCCCTCAATAACCAATAACTTTCATAACAAACAGTCATAACAGTTTTTATGCAACATTAGCATCTCAATCACATAACATTAAGAAAAGCTCCTTTCTTTAGTGTCTTTTGTTTTGCAGCTAGTTTCATTACCGCATTTGTGTTTTTATAGAAAAACAATAGTGTCTGGCTTTCTTCTTTAGGGCAGCAAAAATGCAGAAGTTGATAGAATCACCCACTGATGGTCTACCTATGGCTGCTTTGAACTTTCCAGCCATAAACAAAATATATCTATATTGATACAGAGAGACAAGGGGAAAGAAAGCGGGATCTCTGCTACAGAGAAAATGGACAAGAGAATGAGTGCTTTCAGACAAACCGCCCCTATCTCCCCGCAGGAGAGTGTCGTTTCTCAAGGAGAACATATCACATCAGTCGGTCTTCCAGGCTCTCTTTGAGCGAGAGGAAAGCAGTCGAGCTAGCAGAACAAAGACAGTCTGAGCTCTTATCTCAATCAGCTTCTGTGTCTGGAGAGACTGACTTGTGTTGGTTAGCTATCCGTCGTGGAGCATACAGAGCAGGTCTGGTGGCCCGAACGCGTGTGGTTCAATGCCTGAGGTCTCGAACCGATGTGCTATTGATCTTAAGCCACATAAAAAGAACATAGAGACCTGAGTAGCATGCATGTGTGTGATTCTGATGTATACAATTCTCATACTTCAGGAAAACACACATGCATAATACTAACGTGGTATTATGATGCAGTGTAAATCCTTCAGGTTACCTCAGGTTTTTGGTGTTGTAGATATAGAGGATGATGTGAGTTTTTATTTTTGCTTAGGCTGAAACTCAAGATGAGGGTTTGGATTTTCTTCCTGTTCTGCCTCGCTGGCAAGACTCTGGCTGCTCCAGTAAGTAAATCTGAAGAAGAACAAAATAAATAATTAAATAAACCATTTATATTAAGTTAAAAAACAAATATATATGCACTCTTAAAAATAGTTTCTTTATTGGCATCAATGGTTCCACAAAGAACCTTTGCCATCCATGGAACCTTTTCACTCCACAAAAGGTTCTTCACACTAAGAAAAAATGGTTCTTTTAAGAACTGTTCACTGAAAGGTTCTTTGGGGAACCAAAACTGGTTCTTTTATGGCATTGCTGTGAAAATCCCCTTCTGGAACTTTTATTTTTAAGAGTGTGTGTGTGTGTGTGTGTGTATATATATATATATATATATATATTTCATTATTTTATTTTTTGATGACTAGTCTTATAATTAATAATAAGTAAAACAAGCTTTGTATCAAAGCCAAAGAGCATTTTTTATGTCTGTAATGCCCTCTTTAAAGTTGCTTTGTGACTAAACTTTTACTAAAGTCCATATAAATTTCATTTTACAGACTGAAGAGGAGCCACTTGTTGAAGAGGTATGTTATATTAATATAATATTTAAATCTTTAAAACAATCTCTTTGCTTAAGACCAAACTGCATTTTTAAGAAGCCTTGTCAAGCCAGTTATTGGCCAAAAATAGACAACTCACCCCCATTATGGGACCAGATGTGTTTACATATGCACATGTTCAGCTTCCTGTTACATTCCCCCAGGGGAATGAAATCCATAAAGTTTGAAAATATATCTGAAAGGGACTAATTACAATTCACTGCTTTCCCACATGTGCACACAGATGCCAGTTGTGTTGGACACAAAAGAAAAACTCTTGTTGTGGCTGTGCAGTAATGTGGGTCATTCACTCCCATTTAATCCATTTGAAGTTTAGCGTTTTCCTATTTTCCTCACATAAAAGAGGAAAGCGGTGTTTAAAACTGGGCTTGGTTGGACAGGCCATACCCATAATACTTTTTCTGTCTCATAATTCAGGAGCTGGAAGTGGGAGCCAACCCAGTCCAGGTGGAGACCGGAGAGTTTGATGAGGCCATTGAAGTCGTGGAGGATGTTATTGCTGAGAGTGAGTTTAATGCCTTTTCCACACCTCCAACAATCTGCCATTGTTTTGAGGCTGTGTTTCATACAGCAAAGTTACAGATTTATTTCCTCTTGAGAGATTTATCTACTGTTTGCATCATGTCTTCTGTCCCAGTGCACGAGTGAAGTTGTGATAACGTGTGTAGATTACATTGTAGAAGTACACGAGACTTTGGGTAATAACAGGCTGCAAATAAGTCAAAAGTAGACATCTGTAATTATGCGTTCAGACAGACTATGGTTATACAGGACTAAGTTGATTCCAGTGCCAGTCTTCCAGCCACATGCCCACCACAAAATATCTAGGAAGGGGAAAGAAATGTAAATCCACTGGTGAAAAACATTTTTGAATATATGCCCTTAAAAGGAATTATATATATATATATATATATATATATATATATATATGTGTGTGTGTGTGTGTGTGTGTGTGTATAAATTAATAACAAAATAAAATAAAAAAAACTAGAATGTTTTTGAATATATGACCCTTATAGGAAAGGAATAAAATAAGTAAGTAAATCATTTTTGGTTTTAATGCTTTTTCCTCACAGACCCCTGCCTAAACCATCACTGCAAGAAAGGCAAAGTGTGCGAGGTTGATGACAGCAACCAGCCCATGTGTGTGTGCCAGGACCCTCTGACCTGCCCTGCCCCAGTCGGAGATTTCGAGCATGTGCGTGTCTTTAGTCATTTCTTTCTTTTCACATCTGTCTCGTGTCTCCACATGTGTAGTGACAGCAATGCCTAGAAGTGCATGTGCACCATTTGAGCAGATTGATTGAAATGTTGTTTTATGCATTGGGCAAATGATGTCAGCAAACATTAGCATGATACCGTGGGGAAATCAAACCTGTCAAGCTGACAACTGTGGCATTTATAGCTGCTCATATTTCTGGATTTTATTTCACAGGTCTGTGGCACTGACAACAAGACCTACGAGTCCTCCTGCCACTTCTTTGCCACCAAATGCGCCCTGGAGGGCACCAAGAAGGGCCACAAGCTGCATCTGGACTACATTGGACCCTGCAAATGTGAGCACATAACAGTGAAGTGAAACAAGGCAGACTTGAAAGTAAAATCTAGACCACTCACAAACTCAGCCATGAATGTAAGTGGAATTGAGTGCTTTGGAGTGATTGATGGCTTGTAGCTTGGAGGCGTCCCTGTTGCCCCCTTCAAACACTGAGCACAGGACGAGTCTGAGCTTGCCAGTGCTGCTCCATAAAGCAGACCCAATCCCCCTAAATCTTCCTCATCCACCGCTGTTGTATGCCTGATGGAATGAGTCGGGACTGAAGGGCTCAAATGGAGCTCCCGCTGTGGTGTAGTCTCATCGCTAAGCAGGGTGTCTCAGTCAGAGACTCAGAAAATGTGCTTCTGGCATAAACGAATTAGATCCTAACAGCTATGACACTAATATTAGCCAGAGGGCTGTAATTTGTCCCCTTTTAGAGTATAATGCTACGACATGTGCCATAGGCATGCGGTTTGTGTTTATTATTTATTTCAAATCGATTGTTTTAATGTTTGAATTTTCCCTCAGACATCGCTCCCTGCTTGGACAACGAGCTGAACGAGTTTCCCCTGCGCATGAGGGATTGGCTGAAAAATGTGCTGGTGACCCTATTTGAGCGTGATGAAGACAATAACCTGCTCACCGAGAAGCAGAAACTCAGGGTCAGTTCAACTTTTTGCTCTTTATAGTCTGAAAAACCTCTGAAAATTCCAGCATTCTAGCAAAAAAAAAAAACCTATGCAATAATTTATTTAAAAAAACATTTATTTCAAACTAGGTATACTTCAAATCCATTAACATATTTATTGACATTTCACCTAAGACTTACTGACTTTATTTGGAGTTTCTTTATTGCACAATGCACATTTCTTAATATTATGCCTAAACTGTGTTTTAATATCACTATTAAAAAGATTCTCTGTATAACAACAGTCTTTAAATGCAAGATATTTAAAGTGTACCTGAACTATAATTGCAATAGTTCCACTTTAGCACAATCAAATATACTTCCGTATATCTTTAGTTGGACCTCAGTGCTACTTCCGCACAATTAAAGTGCATTAAGCACAAATTTACCAGACTTTAAGTATACCAGTTTTGTATACCAAAAGTACAGCTGCAGGGTATTTTTATTAAGCACATTTCAAATACATTTTTGTATTTTTTTCACTAGGGTAGGCTCATTGTAAAAAAGTACTAAGAACATAATTTATTCTAAAAACATATTTATTCATTCAATTCACAGCAGTTTTCAGGTGAGATGAACACTAGAGGCAGTAAAATGCCAACAACTTTTATTCCTTTTCACACAAATTATGATTACAGGTGCAGATTATTATTATTATTTGTAAACTAAAACATTAACGTTTGCATGACATAACCAGCTCCTTATGTATGGCTTGTCTAACATAGTAAACTTGCTCGGTAGCTCACCTGGTACAGTACTGTGAAATCACGATAAAAACCTCAAATACATGTAGAAGCAAGCTAAAATTGCATGGTTGACTTAGTTAATGCATTTTTAACATTATTGGTTAGGTCTTGTGTGGTATGTTATTTTCAAACACAACACAACATAACTTTAACTTTTTTTCCACCAGCCACTGGACATTTTGTTTCTGAACTGCTGCGATGTGTATAATAACCAACGTAATAAAACTGTGCCAGATTTATGTTCATCCAGGCACTCACTGGACATTTCACTTTTAAAGTATTACAAAACATGCAAGAAGCAACATAATATAATTTTGCAGAAATGCCGCCACAGGCACGTTTTTCCTAATGAGCCTGGGTTGCAAAATACTTTTTTTTAGCTTCCAGAACTTTCCATTGTTCCATAACAATGTAAACAGAATTTGAACTGAAGATAGTTCAATAGGAGCCTCATTTTAGGGAAGGAAAAATAAAAAGACTGCATGTATAATTGAACAATATAGTCAAATCCAGATGGCAAAACTTTGGAAATGCCTGCAGACTTCATTCTGTGTTTGTAGGTGAAGAAGATTTACGAGAATGAGAAGAGGCTGCAGGCTGGTGATCATTCTCTGGACCTTCTGGCACTGGACTTCGAGAAGAACTACAACATGTACATCTTCCCCGTTCACTGGCAGTTTGGCCAGCTTGACCAGCACCCTGCTGATGAGTATGTTTAACTCATTTCCACAGCTAGTTTTGTACCAATACCCAAAATATTTCAGAAAAATATGTTTAGAAATGACCTTGATGGTCCAGCTAAATCTTATGGTACCAGAAGCTGTTAAAAAAGTTATTCATTGAAATGTGCATGTGTTTTTGTGTTATATCAGCTTCCTGTCCCACACTGAGCTGGCTCCTCTGCGCGCTCCTCTCATCCCAATGGAGCACTGCACCACCAGCTTCTTCGAGCAGTGCGATGCTGACCAAGACAAGTACATCGCTCTCGAGGAGTGGGCCAACTGCTTTGGAATCAAAGAGCGTGAGTTTTTGACCATGCCGTTCATATTTTCATTATGTTCGTTTCATTTTAGTTGCTAACTTGAGCTGTTTTCTGCTTTCAGAGGACATCGACAAGGACCTTGTCATCTAAGCACGTCTACCATTGACGCTTCTTAGTTACTATTGGGACGAGGTGCTAACCCTTAAGTTAAAATCAAAGTAAAGGTGCTAATTGCGATTTCTAACAACCTGCATATACCACTAAACATTCATAATGTTTAAAAAAAAGTGCACAATCCACACAGTCACTATCACAATGAGTGATTGAACGCTGCCCGTTTGCCAAGCAGCTGTTGGACAGGCTGTATTCAAGAGAGAGTTAAATATGATGAACTATGTACGTTGCAACACTTTTTTTGTTTTGGAAGTGGATCCACAAATGTTTTTTACACTCAGAATCAGGGCTTGAATTGTAAGTTTGGAGTTTTGATGGTGGAAATGTACAAACACAAAATAAAGTTTCCAAATAAATGTTCTTTCTGCTTGCTTTATAAACCTTTAGTTTTGTTTGTTGCACTCTTTGGTGGTGGATTTATTGTTTTGATGTCTTTATTAAATCTGAAAACGTCTTTTAATTTGAGCCCTGAATATCTGCAGGCTGATGTTTTTATTTGCATATTGTTTCCTGTCAGAAATCAGGGCCAAATGTTGAGTGTTTTAAAAGTTGAATAATAAAAGGAAATATTTGAATTCAAGAGGACAGAATCTCGCAGGATGAGATTTATTTTTTTTCCTCCCTCTAACATGTTCACATACATTTGCAGTATTTGCCACAATGTGAGCACTATGAATCTCTTTACATGAATAAAAGCTACTGAAATCTCCAAACTCAATCTTTGCATGCATTTCTCCATTTATCTTGATCCGTTTCCCCCAGGTACATAATTGCATAACCCATTTATACTTTAATGTTTGCTATGGGCAAAATGAAAAACATTGTCAAACGTGATGTTTACAGATCATTTGTTTTATTCAGGCACCCTGGATAATTTTAGCATTGAAGTAAATATGAATATGACGACATAAACACTGTAAATGTGCAAAGAAAACAATGCTGCATGGTCAACGAGGCTAAAAATCTGGAGCACATATGTTAGTAGTTTCCTCAAGGGTGGAGTGGATGTTTACGTAATTTCCTTCTTGCCTTTGCATTTAAAAAAATATATTTTAGGACCCTGTGTTTAAAGGATTATTTTTAAGCATTCGAGCCAGTGTGGCTAGCTCAGTGTTTAACTGTATAATGCTGGTTGGACTGAACAGTTAAATGCAGAAAAACCTCAAGAAATCAAACTGAACCGGTTCTTTCAACAAGCATGTATTTATAGATTTGTAATAATTCTTATTAATTTAGGCTAAGAACTACAGTAGGATACCAGAGAATATTTTCTTAAACATTTTGGATTACTCCACATCCAGAAAGCAGGAAAATTCAAATAGTTTTATTGCTGTAATGTTTCATACTATGTTGTGTTCATATTTCTAAACAGCTACAATAGGCTCTTCTACAGTTCAAACTAAAGCAGATTTACATTTTGAGTATGTTGCGTGTGCTGTATTGCATGAAGCAGTGGGAAAAATAGTGTATGGTCTCAGTGGGAATAGACAGTCATGGGAAAGCAGAGCTAGAGAGAGAAGGATTTACCCAGTCTCCAGGCTTACCCTTCCAGCCAGACGCTCGCGTCAGGAATCTCAAACAATGGCAGAGCTCCAGCCAGAACACTGTGCTGCAGTCCAGCCCACTTCTGCACCGGGGAGGGGGGAAAAACACTCTTCTTAACGCTTCTTAACCCTAAAAACAGATCACAAAAAAATCCAACATTACTAACACAAGCCCTAAAATCACTAGATTTCAGCTGATTTTCTTTTTATTTGAGCAAATGTTATCACTCACTACCAGTGTCAGAAATTATTGAGAATGTTTTCTTCATGTTTTAGAGTTGATTTTAGTATTTTTATCCAAAGAACATTTGATATTATAGCTACACATTTATTCACTCACATCACTCGGCCGTAAGTACAGATTTAAATACAGAAGTCCATCATAGAACTGAAATAAAAGATTAAAAATATACTGAATGTTAGATATCAGAAAAACAAAAAATGAAAAACAAAAAGCAGAACAATGTATTTCTGATGCTCATTTTAAATGCTTTTCATGTCTCTTTTTAATGGCATTTTTGCCCTGAGCCCTCTTTAATTTTGGACCGTGCTCACTAATCCTAAAACAACCTGTGCTCAGACTGATACTACATAAAATATATATCATACACGTCACATAAACCAGAAACAAAAGCATGCCTTTTAAAGAAATTCTACTGACAGAAGCAAATGTTTTCTTTAACAAATTATGAAATAAGATTCCACAGCTGTGTGCACACTTTTTGTCAACACATCAGATATTTATAAAAATATTTTCCCCCTTAGATTTGCTGATGTTAATAATAAATATTTTATATTTTTTTACTTCAGACAGAATTGATGCATGAAGCACTCCAACATTGGTAAATACCGCAGAACATATTGAACAGACTAATATCAAATTATTTAATTTAATTTAGTTTGCATAAACCCTTTTTTCATCCCAGTTGATTGTAATAATACACACTTTGTTAGAAAGATTAGCTGACTTCACTCCCCCAGTGCCTGCAGTCGAATCTAACCGTTAAATCTTTTTATTCACGATCCAATACAAACAGTGCCTAAACAGCCGGTTCGTGTCTAGTTGTTAGGCTAACCATTTTAGAATGAAAATGTTTAGTTAAATTCAGCTAATGAGAGCTGTTGATAATCTGGTGGGATTTGATAGTCATGGACTGTTGGTAGATATTCCTTTAAAAATGCAAACAAATGAGCTGTATCGTTTTCAACCGCAAATTGTTGCATGTATGGGAAGCGTGTCGCCCCCTAATGGACATTATATTATTTCAAGATATTCATATTTACAAATCATAATTTATAAAAAGTCTAGTGCAGTTACGTGTGTAAACACTATAAAAATCACTGCTACAAATTTTCTTCACAATGTCACCTGTCAACCAAATGGGTAAATCTCAAGAAGCCTACCAATAAAAACTAAGAACAATCACCAAAAAAATAAATAAATAAATAAAATAAAATAAAGTAAAAACAAAATAAAAACAAATAAAATTAAATAAATATATCAATAAATAATATTTTTCATAATGAAAATTATGTCTACATGTAGGGCCATTAGGATATTCGGAAACGTTACATTATTTTCAGGACATTAATTATCATTACTATCCAGATATCCTGTCCAGACATTCATTTTACTCTACGCTACCCATTTTCTACTATACTTATTGCAGTAAAGCAATATTGTTTTACTGTGATTTATAGTTAGCTAAATGAATATAGCATATGTGACCCTGGACCACAAAACCAGTCTTAAGTCGCTGGGGTATATTTGTAGCAATAGCCAAAAATACATTGTGGGTCAAAATGACTGATTTTTCTTTTATACCAAAAATCATTAGGATATTAAGATCATGTTCCATGAAGATATTTTGTACATTTCCTACCATAAATACATCAAAACTTAATTTTTGATTAGTAATATGCATTGCTAAGAACTTCATTTGTACAACTTTAAAGGCGATTTTCTCAGTATTTTGATTTTTTTTTTTTTTTTTGCACCATCAGATTCCAGATATTCAAATAGTTGTATCTCGGCCAAATATTGTCCTATCCTAACAAACCATAAATCAATGGAAAGCTTATTTATTCAGCAGCTTTCATTTGATGTATAAATCTCAATTTCAAAAAATGGACCCTTTTTTGTGGTCTAGGGTCACATATTTGTTTTTCAGCATATATTAAAGCCTGTAAAACAAATATTACCATGATGAATAAACAGTCCTATCTATATAGTGCTCTACATAAATTACAATTATTTTCAAACTGCGGTAATTAGAACGCTTTTGAAATGTATTATTATCTAATGTTTTAATAACAAGAAAGAGGTGAATGTTTAGCTGTAATAAATTAATATCACAATGCAAACGTTAATGGTGTTGAAACTGCCTTGCTTTAAGTATTTTTTAATGTATTTTGATTTCTGAAGTGAAATAAGACATGTACTGCACATTTTCTTCACTCGCGTCCTAAGAATCACCTAAATACTCTCTTTCTTCATTTTAATGTTTTCTCAAATGACTTAGAATAGTAGTTGAATGTTTGTAGTGTACTTGTAGTTTCTAATATGCATAGACATCACCTGGCAACTCGTTAGTTTCGCAAACAAAAATGCTCAAAGCAACAACACGACCAGCTGATGCGCAACTGTTATTCTCCACTTTGTTCAAATCCATGCGGGCCTAGCAACCTTGTTCCGAGCCTTCCTTTCACTCTCGTTTTTAATAGGTTGCGAACAGTCTGTATAGTCGACGTTAATTGGTTGAGATGGGGGGGGGGGGGGGGGGCTTTGCGAGAGAACGAATGCTGATAGGATGCGCGAATCCACTGCGTCGATCTGATTGGCTGTTGGGTTCTGTGATCAGGCGGACCGTTGGTTTAGTAGAAGTTAATGTGAAACCGGTAATTCGCCACACGCGCTGTTGCCAGTGTTTGAGCTAAAAGCCTCATAGTTACCGGCGCAGGAGGTGCTTCACTAAAATCACTTCAAACCCAACGACATATTACTGATTCCCTCTTGGTAAGTTTATTTCTTTAGATTTAATCTGTTGTATTAAAAATATATAGCGTTCATTTTTTGCAGCCTTTTTTTGTGTTCTAGTGCGGTTAGCGTATTGACTGTGTTAGCTTGTGCGCAGCTAATAGCCATGTGCTTTATGTGACGGATTTGTTTTATATAAATGTACGATTTCGCCTGGTTTTATAATAAAACCTTTCGAATGATAAATATCACGCTTTAATTGCGAACTGAAGCGGTAAAACTCACCGTTAGGCCGCTGGGTGGGTTTTTGTTGGTCGACGCTCTGAGGATTAGCTTTAGCTGCAGTTCCCTCACTATCAGCCGACATTTCCGTCAAAGAGAGATCCCGCATTTACCGAGCTTTTACAGTACGTTGTGCGTCTTTTACGCTGTATTTCCATGTAAGATCACTTAAACTTATTTTCTTTGTACAATGTGGTCATTTACTATATATATACCTATCATCTCACCCGAGCTTATGCGACAAAGTGCTGGACACGTGTCTGATTCATTAATGGCGATTTCAGAAAATGTGTTTGACTTAAATTGCGAAGGTATCTAATTAAATATTTGGTTTTTAATATCGTCATATATCCGAGTGTGATCACAAAGGAACCGGGCTTAAGATAGTAACGCGTCGTGTGGTTTCGGGCCTACTTGAATCCATTTCAGGATGTATCCAATCCATCTGATTAAGATTCGGTTTTCCATTGGCAATAATGTCCCACCCTACATGATGAACAGCGAAACCAGCCCATCTACGAGGATTTAAATGCTGTTCTTATAGGGTGTGTCTTAATTTCCCGTCTGTAGAAACGGTATCGACATTAAACGGCCTCGTTGCGTCTCGATCTTTATGGGCTTAACAAAGGGTTTGTTTCAGTTTCACTTGAACGGTCTGTCCTGGGCTTCCTTACCATATCTAGTTTACCTTTACCTTTAAAAAAGTAGCTCAACCAGAAATGTGAATTGTCATACCCATCGATATTCAAACGCCTATGAATTTTTCTTGAGAAACACAAAAGAGGTTCCTGACAGTTGCTTTTGTGTTCCTCAGGATGGGTTTGGAACAACACGAGGGTGAAAATATGATCTCTAAATATAAATTAGAGGTGATTTTAATGAGTCATTTTGTTTTAGTTGAAACCAGTTGACCAAAGAAATGGTGATGGAGAAGCCAAGTGCCCAGCTTGTCGGGCGAGAGTTTGTCCGACAGTACTACACCCTGCTGAACCAGGCTCCTGACTACCTGCACAGGTCAGAATTTGCTCCTTATATATTAAGATTTCCTTTGAGGTTTGCAGAAAGTGAGATCAAAAATCCCTTACTTGTTTAAAATGTAGTAGTATATATTGTAATGCAGCTAAACGTTTATTTTGTCTTTCAGGTTTTATGGCAAGAACTCGTCTTATGTACACGGTGGTCTGGACAATAATGGCAAACCAGCTGAAGCAGTCTATGGGCAGTCTGTGAGTTTTAATATAAGTGTTGTGAATTTTTAATGCTGTTTATGATTCAGTTCAGTAGCTCAATGTAAAATTTTTCTTTCTGATCAGGAAATCCATAAGAAGGTGATGGCTCTGAGCTTCCGTGATTGTCACACTAAGATCAGGCATGTTGATGCTCATGCCACCCTGAACGAGGGAGTGGTGGTGCAAGTGTTGGGGGAGCTGTCCAATAACATGCAGCCCATGAGGAAGTTCATGCAGACATTTGTTCTGGCACCTGAGGTATGAATATCAGATCAAATTTTCAGTTGTCTTTGAACATAGGCCAATGCAGGCATAAATCATTTTAAATGTGAGGTTGCATAGAGCGAAGCCTGACTTCCAAAACCTGCAAAGTGGAAAAGTGAATATGTGAGTTGATAGGCATCGTTTTATGCTTTAATGGGAACAATACTCGGTCATCAAAGATTTTTGAATCTTAAAGTCTACGTGAACCAGAAATTGCAACCAACTTAAGTATTGTGATATATTTCAGAGAGAAACTGAATAGTGAATGAGAAAAATAAAACTAGGCACCCCTATGTCACCTGTAACTCTAGATTTAGTTAAGGATGTTCTGCCCAAGCTGTCAAACATCAGCAGAAGGAATGCCATTCCAGAGAGAGAAGAGGGAGAAAGAAAAAAAAAAAATCAGATGTTGTCTTAAGTTTACAAAGACAATATTTTCTTTCGGTTAACACAGATGAATTGTTCACCACAAGACTAGTAATGTGCACTAACAAAGTAAATGGAATCAATTGTGATTTCATGTGGACTTTAAGAAATCATTGGCTAGATATTGGTCCTCTGTGGATTTAAGCCTACTTTGAAGCTGTAGTGTCCAGTTTGTACAGTTCCCATTTCCATATTGAGTCTTCTCCATTCATTGACTCAGTTGAGCTTGTTCATATTGATCTGGGTGATTTATTAGCATCTCTCTGAGATAAAAATAAGTCTTTATGTAGTCGTCTCACATGACTAAAAAGGTCATAGACATTTGGTGGCTGAAAAGTGCAGTAACCTTGGACTAAAGCCTTTTAAATCACATTTCCTAGGGTTTTTTGTATTATGGGAGCATCAGCTTGATCTAGTCTTCAGTATTTGACATTTGGCCTTCATGCCAACAGAAAATGTTTCCTTTCATATAATGTTCTTTTACTCATTATTTTTGTATTGTTGTAATCTTTTAGGGATCAGTTGCAAACAAGTTCTACGTACACAACGATATCTTCCGGTACCAGGATGAAGTGTTTGGGGACTCGGACTCAGAACCTCCTGAGGGTGAGCAGCTGATATTATTGGTGTATTTCAGGGATCTTCAGAGTAATGTCTCCCAATCGCTCTTACTGTGAGCAGATGACTTCATTTATCTCCTGTTGTTCACAGAGTCTGAGGAGGATGTGGAGGAGCTGGAGCGGGTGCACTCACCTGAAGTGGTCCAGGAGGAGTCTGCTGGGTACTACGAACAGCCGCCTTGGTAACTAGCATTCATTTTTCCAGTTCATTTAATCTAGTTGCTTGGTAGCCATTTGATAAGGCAGTATGCAAACTATGCAGGTGTGTTGTACACTATATTGCCAAAAGTATTGGGTCACCCCAGTTTAACACCTCTGGTGTGACTGTAAATGCAGACCTTGAACCAAAAACTCATCACCAAACACCAATGACTTGTACATACACTATATAGACAAAAGTATTGGGACACCCCCTTCTTTAGAACAGAAAAATGCACTTCCAAATCTGTGGCAACAACGATGGGAACATAATACAATTTTTAAATACATGAATTTCCATCTCTGTTGCAACAGTTTTGGAAGTGTCTAAAATGACTGTACCCATATGTACAAGTCATTGGTGTTTGGTGATGAGTTTTTGGCTCAAGGTCTGCATTTACAGTCACACCAGAGGTGTTA